>CAEGAE010010402.1:0-12486 GCA_903067095.1 Girardinus metallicus
ATATATCAATATGGATCAGGCTCTCTGAGTAATGTTTCCAGTACATGCCATATCTATGGCATGTACTGGAAACTACAGCAGTTCCGAAAGCAAATGGGGGTCTGACCCGGTACTAGCAAGGTGTTTTATAGATGTATATACACACACGCACACACACCCCTACATTGACAAATGTTATCAACATTTGTTGTTAATAATAGTCAATAACACTGACTTTGACCCAATAACATTGACTTTGTTACTGACCCAGTTCTACCAGTTCTGTCAGGAGGAGTGGATCGAACTATTGGGAAAAACTTGAGGAAGGAAACCCAAAATGTTTGACCAAGGCATTTAAAAGGGAGTGCTAGCAAATACTGAGGAAAAGAATGTAAACTTCTGATTTTAATGCATTATTAAATTAATCTCTGACATATCCTCTCATTATTGTGGCTTAAGGCAAATAATTTTGGTAATTCTAACAACATCTTTTGTTGTTTGTTAGAATTTTCTGGTTTTACTTCACAGAAAGAGAAGGGAATAAGTATTTTTATTCTGTGTGCCTAAACTGAATTCACTTTTTAAAATGAATTACAAAATATTAAACATTTTTCACTATATTCTAATATTTTTAGATGCACCCGTGACGTCAAGCTTTTAGCATTTGACTAAGCCACACCACCTGGTTGGAAAACCCAACTTGACACAAGCTTGGAATGAACAAGACTAAGTATGAAATAAAGTGGTACACTCATATTTTTTAAAAATAATTTATCCTTAAGCAGCATTTATCCTGTCAACCATAATATGAAACAAACCAGACAGCTTAAAGGCAGAAACAATGACATAATAGAATTACTGCAAAAAAGAAAGAATGCTTATCCATATGAGGCACAAAAATCAAATTTGGCAAGCTGAGGACCAATTCCTGTATGAAAGCATCTGGTATGCTTTTGATCATAAATATGGCTAATAATTTAAACTTCCAACATTCTCAAATTAATCACCCGGAGGAAGGACAGATAGGATTTATGATAACATTAATGAATCCATACTTGACACATCAGTGATTCAGAGCTGAGGAGCCAGAGATTGGTGGTATTGGCCGGTGACATTACAAAAAGGAAGCAGTGTTTGTTTGGTGGAAAGGAGAGTCTGACCATTTAAATATAGCCGCTTTCATTCAGGATCAAAAGGAACTTGGGTAGAAAAGCTGCTGCGGTGGAACCGGGTCCAAACAGTCATACCATGGTGTTGCCCTCAGTCACCTTGTCCATGTACTTAAAGGAAGAAGAGGAAAGTCAGTGTCATTAATGTGTAAAAGACTACATAATAATAAATAAATAAAGCATGTTCGTAACCTTGATGGTGTTGACAGCCCCTATCACCACCGTCAAGGCACACAGACATTTTACAAAGTTATGCTCTCATTATTTCCAGGTTATTTTTATAGTTGCACCATTCCAGAAGCCCTTCTATTCAGAGCTGATGCCTGACTGGAGTTTTCTCCAGCTGTATGGTGGAGAAAACGCCACCACACAGCTCAAAGCACTGTGCAGGATAGTGCACAGCATCCACTTGATGCTGTACTACTCAGCTGCCTGAAGTAAGGCTCCTGAATTTTCCTTTTGTTTAAAAGTAGTTTGGCAGGAAATTTTAAAGGATCACAACCCATTTTATTAAGGAAACATCAGTGCTTTGCTGCTGTAAAACCTAGAGTCAGGGACTAGCAGCAGCTGAAAGCCTGACTAACTGACCACCAACTGACTAAATATCATTTTTTTTCTGCTTGTGTTACTCTAAAAACCAGCAGAATGGTGAAAAGAAGGAACTTTGCAGTCCTTTGCAGTATGGGTTTTTGTACTTGATGTATCTGAAAACAACCACAGAATTAAGCAGATGTTCATACCCTTCTTTAACTAAAGTATGTGACACAATCAAAATAAAGACGTGACAAACTCATTTTCAAAGTCATAATGTGTTATATTATTTTATCAGGAGTAGGAATAATTGCTGCTTTTCTTTCCTTTTTTTAAAAAAGCAATTGTGTTTTTGCATTATCAGTCACAAATGTCAGTAAGCAGAACAGAATGGACTAAAGGCTGACAATCACTGCTCTATCAAATGAACATGCGTATCGGTGTATGAATGTGTGAGCGTTTGTGAGTGCGAATGGGTGAATGTGACTCTAATGTAAAGCGCTTTGAGTGGTCACAAATGATCGGATAAAGCGCTATATAAGTTCAGTCCATTTACCATTTACATGAGCAGAATGTCTCTAGTCATTCTCAACAACTTATTAAAGCTAATGTGTTTGTGTGTGCATTCAATAATGTCGCTGCACAAAATAGAGCTATGTCCCTACATCCCATTTAATCAGAGTTGTGGATCTCTACAGGTCAGTTTTTATTGCATTTCAATATCTTTCAACTATTTCATTAAAAGCCATTGATACCTTCTGCATTCTTGCACAATCTGCAATTATTTGTCTTTCAATTGTCAGATTGGGATCAACAGCTCATGTGATACATTTGTATTTTATTTTTGTGTAAATGCTAATAATTGAATTTTTATTCATGAATTTTTATTCATGACCATGAATGTCATACTGGCCCATGCTTACTTGTGGAATTAAACTGTCAATGTGGTGTAAGGTGTGTAAATAGTTACTGAATTTGTAATCTGTGCAATGTGTGAAACATGATTTGTAAACCGTTAAAAACATTTTGTGCGTAATTCCGGTACTTGTCAAATGCACACATAAATTTTAAAAATTATGTACACACGCAATTACAATTTCCACAAACATTAAATTTCAACACAGGTTTTTTAACTTCAACATCACAAATTTGATCATTTCAAATTTATACCTTCTACTATGCCTACAAATCATTAAATAAGTGTGAACAAGCTCCCGATGCATACAGGTGGCTGATCTGCATTTACGCACAGATCAGATTACAAGTGCACAAGTGATGTATTTTTTCATAAAATTCATCCAACTTTGTTGGTGAACATGTTATGTGAACATGTTCAAAGGTTGTAAATACTTTTGCAAAGCACTTTACCAAAGGATTTTCAGAGAAATATTTTCTTTATTAATCCACCAACCTTTTCCAAGATTCACCCTGTTCCCAGCATGTTGAACCAACTATGCCTTTAGTTCTACTTTCTTCAGTTGCTTTTAGTAACTGAAGAAAGTTATTTCAGTAAATAAAATAGCATTGTTATGCCAACTATGAGATGCAAATGGAGAGATCAAGAGAAGATTAAGATGATGCCAAAAGATACAGTAAATCAAAAGAAGGTGTGGAAGAGAAACTGTGAAGAAATCACCAGCTGACAGAAGACTGAGGCTGCACAGCTTAAATTTACCCGCAAATCAACTAAACAGTCTTAAAAATGTCCATTTGTTGGAAATTTTCTTATAAACATAGCGAAACTTCCTGGTTTTGTGTTGTAGATGAGGAATTATTAATGTCCTACATGTGCTGAAAATCTCAGAAGATCTTAGCAGCATGATGGAAGTGGTAAAGAAATGTAAGTAAGTGTTTTTATTCTCTCTTCTGCTGCCCAGAAGCCATTGCAGAAGTAGGCCACAATGCAGATGGATAGTACCAGCTGGTATAGAGATGTTACTGAACGAGGAATCTCAATAACTGCTGACAACAGCAAGTCCTTGCGCTGCTTCAGCATTAACACTGTTTCCCTTGAATTGCTTCATTTCTAGTCTGGGGACCACAGTTCGAGAAAGACTGGTGGATGTTCATGTCTTTGTACAGCTGTGCATTTTTTTTTTTCGTTTTCA
The DNA here is from genome assembly GCA_903067095.1 of Girardinus metallicus. Taxonomy (NCBI): domain Eukaryota; kingdom Metazoa; phylum Chordata; class Actinopteri; order Cyprinodontiformes; family Poeciliidae; genus Girardinus; species Girardinus metallicus. The sequence goes on from CAEGAE010010402.1 coordinate 3,788, forward strand.
GATGATGGACTGATCAGAGTTCTGTGAAATGGTCAAAGCTTGGGATATTGTTCTAGTATCTAACCCTGATTTAAACTTCTCCACAACATCACCCTGACATGCCCGCTGGGTTCCTGGGTTTTCATTATCCTGAATGCTTTCTAAACAAACCTCTGAAGCCAGAAACAGATAAAAAAAATTATCACCTTATGTGATCTATTTGAAAAACTATGGAAAGAACTGAAGATCAATATGCAGAGAGAAAATCTGCCAGATATCCAGTAAGATATTCTCACCTGAGCAATGTATCTGACTAGTTTCCCCATTCAAGACACACCTTGAAGTTCCCCTTAACATAACACAAGTCTTGTTCACAAAGTATTAACAAATTTTCTGGAAATGTGTTCAAAACTTCTTTCAGATATCGTTTAAATTTTTTACACATAGCTGCATTCCTGTTTTCCTTTGTATGTGTGGATTATTTCTGCTCTTGTCAACATCTAGTTTAAATTAGGAAGTAGCTAAAGAAAGTCTGACTTCTTGGCAGAAAATGATAAATATTTGAGAGATGGTTCGCAGACATTGCAGGTAAAAAACAAAAGTACATGGAAAATAGTGACAGTGATAATACTTCTAATGATGTCCTTTTGTAATCTAAGATAAGAGACTGTAAGGTTTCCCAATGTACGTGAGGAGATAACCATTGTTTGGGTGGGATTTAGCATGCAGTGGAAAATTGCAGTGACTGACCACAGCTGCTGGGTATCCTCAGAACCAGCTTAGGAAGGCTTTAAAACAAACAGTTAAAAGAGACACAGATATTAACCTTAATTGTTAATTCTCACACAACAACATAAAAACAGCATATTTATATTTAAAGAATGAGGATATGTAAGATGCCTTATTTGTTGATGTTGACTAGACATGGGCTGGTGTGAGATTCTTATAACTTAAGCTTGAGTGAAAAAGAAAAAAATATCTGATCAAGTTTATTTTAAATAAATTAAAATACTTATATTGCTGCAAAAATAATATAGCAGCTTGATTGGTAAAGCAAAATGCAACATTTAACATTTGTTTAAGCTTATTTAGATTTTCATACATCAATTTGAACAAAAATATATAACAAACATTGTTAAATTTATAGAAGTTTACAAGTGCTCATTATACAGAATTTTAGAATACTAGGATGATATTAGCTTTTTAGTAAGTGGAGCTACTTGCTCATGTTGCAAAGCAGTAGCCAGTAGCTTATCAGGCTTGCTGCTTGAAGATTTTAACTACTGTTTTAAAACAATCTCACAGAAAAGCTGTGTCATGTAACTTTTGTAAAAAAATATTTACATATTTGTTGAAACTGCCATATGTTTCATAACAAATTGTGTTATGAAACAATCTGTGAAAAAATCAAGCTCCTTTGCCTTCTCCCAATGCACCGAGTGCACAACCAATCCAAGCTGAACTACCCCTTGCTCTCTGCTACCATATACCTTCTAGCAGTCGTGAATGCTAGGCTAATTAGCATGGCTAACAATGAGAGCTGATAAACGTTTTTTCTGTAATGGTAAGTTGTTTCTTCGGCATTGAACAGCGAGTTCACGAGGTTGACTGACATTGCTAAATGTCTTTCCAATCAATCACAGTCTCGTGGCTGTGATTGGTTGTTTGTGATCGGAAGCCTAACCATAGTGTTATGGTTAGGCCTGTAAGTTAACCAGCCTATTTGCAAAACGGGGCAAATGGAATATTGATGCACTGCTAAACTGTTTTTATTAAGTTGCAATAAATTGTATCTTGCTCAAGCAGCAAAAAAAATCTATTGGCTCCTTTATGTTTTTTTATTGTGTGATTATTGTGTGATTATAGTTGTGACTATATGTGTACCATTGAACATAAACGTACTAAAAGTGGTCAGTGGCAACAATGCTTTGCAGCTTGACTGCAGGCAGCCTGAACGAGCAGCGAGAGAAGCTAATGGGAGCTAGTCATTAGAAGCCATTAGCTTCTCCTGCTTCCTCGGCACTGCAGCCAGTCATCTGTTCAACACCAAACCTTCACCAACAGTCAGAGCAGAGGAGACCCATTCCATTTCGTGTCCAAATTGCAAATAAATCACACATTTGTAAAGCTGAGTAATGCTACTACCAGCTGCCACGGAAACACACCAACTCCTGACTCGCCACAGGGTGGACAAGAGTCAGGAGGGGATGTCACTATTTCTAACATAACACGTATTTGGAGAACTGAGTTATTTTCTCTCTGTACTCTTAAACTGTGTGTTTGCAGAACAAGGATTAATGCAGTCTCATAAACTTGCAAAAGATTTTGGATGTTGAGATTTAACAGCTACTTTGTGATGACAGTTACTATTTTGTGGCAATCAGCTGCTGTTGAGAGACTTGATCAAAGAGCAATGAAATGATTCATGCATGTGAACATAGCACAGCTGTAAAGACTGCTGCAGCAGTGGTCAATACTCACAGCACTGATGAAGGGCAGGTTCAGGATAGAACCAAGAACTGGTATTCTTCTGATGAAGCCAACAACAACTGGGAAGAAGCCCCTGCACACAAACCCAGAAGCAGAGAGGGAGTCAGGAGAGATAAAGCAAATTCAGAGCAGAGATCTGGGTTCTGAAAAAGAGATTGTGAGTACATGATGAAGTTGTAGTTGTCTTCACTTCCTCTTACCTAAACAGGAGGAAAAATCCATAGATTTCCAGCACAACTCCAATGATAGGCCAGCCAATAAGGACTACAAACACTCCTCCCAGGAAGAAACTAGTGGCCTTTAATTTGTGCTTCTGAAAGAAGAAGCGGAACGCTCGCTCCAAGCCAATGACGAAGGCCAGGCCAGCGACAAACAAGATCTATGGAGAAGAAAATGATCAATGTATCGTATACAGAAAACTGCGACTAAAGGACAAAACATCTGATCCTCATGATAGATAATAACCTTGAACGGATTTGTTAAAGGGTCTAAATTTTTACATCTTTCCAGACTCAAATTTCTTGAGTTGTCATTTTTAAATTAAGAAATAGAGCAATTCAGTGGATAGATGGATGTTTTAGATAAAGGGACAGAGAGTAAAGAGGGAAAACACAAATATTTTTAAGAACTCTTTTTTTCTTTTTTCTTTCTTATTTGGACCATAAAAATACTCGTCAGACTGCAAAGAAACACCTGCTGTTCAATCAGAACATCTCCAAAAAACTCAAACTGTAAATCAATACCATCTAGCTAATTTTTCCTTCCTTCTTCCCCCAAAAGACAATCAGAAGTACAAGAATTATGCATCAAGCAATTGCTAATCATCTTTAGATTTTAACTGGAAACAAAAAGTACACTAAAGTGCATGTATGACTCATCGGCATGGATGACTGATCTGTTTATCAGAATTAAAGTGGAAGGGGGTTCTTAGTTTTGAAGGATTGGATGAACTACAAAAAAATCAGGTATATTGGTTGAGTGGTTGGTGCATCTCTTATAACCAAGTCAGTCTGCATTACACTAGAATGAACATACATTGCATTGCATTGTCGCCATGGAAGACACTACACATGCAGATCTTGCAGCATGATGTACATGTGTATCACAGAAAGCAATACTCACATTTCCAATGGCCAAAAGCGCTTTGTCAAAGAACAGGATCATCCCAAAGAAGAGGAAAAATACGCCAAAACCTGTTAATCCCATTCCAATTTCTGACAAACACGCATGCACGCACGAACGCACACACACACACACGCAGAGACACATCCACACACATATTCAAATCGCTATAACAACCTGGTGTACATTCAGCAATATTTATTTTTTTTTTTTTTCTGCTGTTGCAGTCCAAAAATATGGTTGTTTGAAAGTACTAAGGATAAACTGGCACTGATTCAGTGTTCTCACCTATAATAAGGACATTATTAATCTGGTAAAAACCAGCCCCTTGTCCTACAATATTTGCATTGTACAGAGCGTCTGCGCTCTCGGCTGTTGAGAAATTATCACTTCTTAAAGGCGTGGACTGTGTTGAGGTTTTAGATTTTACCCAATTGCTAAAGTTTGCCCATGTAATAGTTCAACACTAACCGGAAATTCCCTGCACTGTAACCAAACGTCCTCAAGAGAGAAATGCCGAGCCGACCGAGGTAGCTGTTAATGTTAATTCAATATTTGGAAGCGTAGCCAACAGACTTAGTGGCTTTGTTCATTTCCTCTGCTGACATTGCTAAAACTACAAGCAGACTACAATACAGAAAATTGACATCATTGTTCACCACTTGGGTTCTCTCCGGGTACTCCTGCTTCCTCCCGCAGTCCAAAAACATGACTTTTAGGTTAATTGGTTTCTCTAAATTGTCCCTAGGTGTGAGTGTGTGTGTGTGCATGGTTGTTTGTCCTGTCTGTCTCTGTGTTGCTCTGAAACAGACTGGCGACCTGTCCAGGGTGACCCCACCTCTCGCCCGGAACGTTAGCTGGAGGCACCAGCACCCCTCCTAATCCCACTAGGGACAAGGGTGTATAGAAGATGGATGGATGGATGTTCACCACTTCTCCTGTTCGTTGACTGGTATGGTAGAAAATCTACCAGAGACAATTCAAGTCAACGGGAGAAAGCCCAGACTGTGCTGTAAGCAAATTTTTTTGCCGAGTGGAATTGTACAGGAAGGCAATGACCAGGCTAGTACAAGCGTTTATATTTATCTGTAAGGTCGTTATTGTAGATAAAAAACTTGTTCTTACTAGATCGCCAGGTTACATAAAGGTTGAAAAATATGATGGAAAAGGTAATTTCTTCTAAAAATTTAATTCAAAAACTGAACTGATTCATTCCAGTTCAGTTTTTGAAAAGAAATAACAGTATTTATTTCTGTTAATTTAGAAACTAAATATATGAGTATTCTCACTCACGTAAGTTTGCAGCTGTCTTATGCAAACTTCCTACCACACTTTTTCCCTCCACTTAACGTTCCATTAATGTGTCTGAATAGTACTGACACTCTGAGCTGACAGCTTCTTAAAATAACCTAGTGTGGCTAATCTCCCTTTTGGAGGATATCAGTGATTGTAAAGTTAGCACTCTTCTCGTAACTGTGAAGGCAACATTTCCATAACAAATATAGTTTTTATTGGTATAAATAATAGTAAGTTATTGGTTTAAATAATATAATGCTTATTTCTAAGCCTTTCTACATCTGATCATTTACATTTAATATTATCAGTATTTTTAAATTACAATTAAGAATAATGTAGGAATTTTATTCATATATTTTTATTGTGTTATTTAGTCGTTTCTTTATACTTTATATTTTTAACATGTTCAAAATGAAGCTAGCCATCAGTACCACCATTGCTAATATTTCATTATAAAGCAATAAAAAAGTAAGACTCCTTGATTTTTACTTTTAACTTAAGTATCTTACAATTCACTAAACACCAAGATGATGGCGAAAGTAAGAGGATTGCAAAACTGTTTAGCAATACGAAAATTTATTTAGATTTAGCCTATAAGAGAGACTGTTCATGACATGAAAAGTGTAGATTGAAAGCTTCTGTAGCTCAGATGGTGCAAGTTTGACATGGCTACTAGCTACAATTTCTGTTCAACAACTAAGGTCTTACTTTGAGAGTCCGTTAGCGAAATCATCCTGATGCTGAATCAGTAAGTAAGATATAAAACAATACAAACGAAAAATAATAATAATAATAATAATAATAATAATAATAATAATAATAATAATAATATATTTTAAATTCTTCTAATGGCTTGGATGACAGCTGCCACAGAATCGACAGCCACGTCTTCCGGAAACACTTGTTATAGGGTGGTTGTCTTCCGGGACACCTTAGCGAGCTACATTACACACACCAAATTTTATTTAACGTCACTTTACATGAATACTTTTATCATTAACCACGTAAACGTATGTATTTGGCTTTGTTGCATAGGTCTGAAAGCAGAAAAAAAAAAAAAAAACAGAACATGAGCAAAAAAGCTACATTCAAAAACGCTATAAAATTGAGCCTCTTGAATGCGACACATGAAGGACTTTTGAGCTCTATGCCCTGCGAATTGTGTGACAGGGAGTACCAATGTGGCCGGAACAATTTACAGTGTTTGTTTCAGACCAGACTTTACTCTTTATATGTTAAATGTAAACTATAATATATTAATTTGAAAAATACACTTCGTAGCTCTCAAGTTGAAGAAGCTGTGACATTTTCGGAAGGGATTGTCTTACCTTTCTAAGGTCCAGTTCAACCAATTCATCTAATGACTAACCTAGCGTACTAGATTCAGGGAATAGTCTTTCTTTTTAGCCCCTTTGCTTTTGCTGTCTGTTCACTTTCGCTGTTGTAACGAAATGGACCACGGATTTTGACTGGTTATTTCGCTGTTGGAATGAAGTAAGCAAAGCCTACTAAGCACATAGTTTCGACCAGGAGAAAAGCTACCTTTTGGCCTGTTGGAATGCTTAGTATCTTGATTTTCTGAAGAAATCAATCATCATCACCTCATCATTAAATTCTTGTATTTTTTTTCTAGTTGAGCCTTTCTTGACCGCCCTCTGTTACATGTGCGTTCTGTGAAATTGGAACAGACTTCACATGTTCTACGATATTGGACGTTCATGGAAGCTAAGGTCTTCCACTCTTCGCGAGCTAAAGTGAACAAAAATAAGGTTGAGAAAGCTTAAAACCTGTAAGTATAAGTTTTTCTTTTTTTGCATAATGCTATTGGTAATAAAAAATTTTTTAAATGTGTCTGCCTAAAGTAGAGAATCGCTTTTCCATATTTTGTGACGTCACGGTGACTAACTTTGATGTATTTTATTGGAATTTACTGTGATAGACCAACAAACCTTATAATGTATCATGTGAAGTGGGATCACTTCACATTATACAAATAATATCATGTATGCATCATGTATGATGTAAATAAAATACACTGTTCAAAATCCGAAAAGTATAGCATTTTAGCTTTTGTAGACATACAATCCAGTTCAACCAATTGAGTCTAAATTGAGTCCATCTGTGTGTGGTTTAAAGAACATTAATGATCAAGCAGTACTGTCTACCCAAGGAACAGGGTAGGCAGGTTCAGGGATAAAATTTAAGGTATAGACAGATATATTTCATAAGGGATCATTCATGAAAACAGACACAAGGCATCAAACAAACTCAACATATTTAGTTTGTATGAAGGAAGGACAAGAACATCTGCAGCTTCTCTCAAGCTATAAAGGAGACACAGCACCCTGAACACACTCAGCAAAGACAGACTTGGTCATACAGCCAAAGTACAGGATGTACACATTCCTTAATTAGTTTGCAAAAGTTATTGTCTCTAAATGTGAAAAAGCTGTTGGAGTTATATCCCCAAAAGATTTAATAGCTGTATTTGCAGTGAAAGATAGGTGCACAAACAATTGACTCACAAGGGGCTTGAAACAAATTCTCACACAAATGTAGAATTTGTGTGAATATAGAGACCTATATGGCCACCAATAGTACTAGTCCTGGGTGCTGTAATTCTGAGTTTCATCTTTTCCAGTGGTCAAAATTAGGTTATCAATTGACGTTAAGACAATCAAGCTTTATAGTTTGTCAACTGATTCTAAATTAATAGTGTCTGAATCTCGATGCATCAACAAATAGGTTTTGTCCCTGCCAGGCAAATCATCATTCCTTCACCCCACCATGCTTCAAAGCATGGTGGGGTGAAGTGTTTGAAGTGATTGATATCTTGTTCCACAGGTTTATGGCTCATTGAGATGCAACTTCTCAAAACTAAGTTGTGCCTTCTGGCAACAAGTTAACTTAAGCCATGCTTATAATGTTTTTCACCTTTTGCATGGTTATAACAGCACCTGTATGCTTCAGACCACTCAGCTGCCTGGAGTCTCTGTCTAGTAGAGACGGAGAGTGATCAGATAATCAATCATCAATCATCATTTTGCTGCTCTTTGCTGTTACTTTTTCTCTTCACACAGCTTTTCAATTTGCTGTGTAAATCATGACTATTGAGTGTGCAGAGTGTTTTGGTGCACTTGAGGTTATATTTAAATATTAGAACCTCATAAATACCAAATAACTTCTTAATCATTTCTAACACTAGAATAATAAAAACAGAATGAAAACTTGCAACTTAAAAAAAACTGACTGTAGGTTATTTATTCAAAATTAGAATGAAAGTAAACATTGCTTCTGAAACAGGCTTAACTAATGGGAAATCTGATTGTGGTTTAACAGACTGAAGATTGAAACACACCTGGAAAGATGGATTCTGGTGTTGGAACTAAAGGTAAGTGTTTCTTTATCATTTATAATAGTTACCCCTAACTGAAGATAGAGATTCATGCTACAATTATAGCTCACATTTGTGTTGGTAGCAAAAATATTGTGATGGTATGACTGCTCAGCAAGACATCACAGCTGCCTTAGAGTGAAGACCAAGGAGGTGGATTTCAGAAGGGATAGGGATCCTCTTCATGTCCTGTACATCGGAGGAGCTTCTGTTGCTGCCATGTCACACAGTGATGTAGATTGAGAGAACGCTCTCCTGCACAGGGTGGTGTACACACCACAGTATATGTGTATGTGTGTGTGTGTATATATATATATATATATATATATATATATATAAAAAAAAATTCCCTTCTCACCCTCTGCGGGTGGTCTCTTTCATCCTCTGAGCTCGGGTCCTCTACCAGAGGCCTGGGAGC
>CAEGAE010010403.1:0-43940 GCA_903067095.1 Girardinus metallicus
GATGGATGGATGGATGGATGGATGGATGGATGGATGGATGGATGGATGGATGGATGGATGGATGGATGGATGGATGGTTTGAAGATTGCCTGCGAAATACAATTTCTTTTTGAATTTTTATCATCAAAATAAAAGATTCAAAGCCCACAATTTGAATCTTTTTGTTATTTGTATGTAATGAGATGCAGATTATTGTTATTTGTATGTAATCAGATGCAGAACACATTAGCTTATCAAACTGTTTCATTTTTACTGTTTAGGTGCTCTGTCCGAAAATGATGGACATACTTTAAGGGGACATGTCATGCAGCATCCACTTTTTTAGTCCTTAATTATATTTTGTTATGTACTTGGAGTCTTTGGAGTGCAAAAGTAGTCAGTAGTTTCTGCAGAACTGCTCATGAACTTCCAGCTAACCAATTTTGCAAATCTGCCACTTTTTTATTTCTTGGAGTGATTTTGTAGTTTAAGTTGAAGGATGCCCGATCTACAAGTAGATAAGTCACAATGTTAGGATGTTGGGTTTATTAACCCACACAATTTATTACACCGTCTCCCAGGATCAGAACCTCTTCAGAGTTCCTGGTTAAAAATTTTATTTTTCTTGAAAATGTTCCAACATCAGCGGGGAAAGTCCTCTATCACTTTAAGAAGTTCTTCAGCAACCTCCGGCAGTATCAACAAGAATTTGCTGACAGACTTCGTCTGAGTCGGGGGTATGAACACACCAAAGTGTTCAGCTAAAAGTTAAAATGGCAACAAACTTTTATTGTGTTGATATGACGTCCTGGCCATTGTTTTGCTAGCATCGTGTCCTCTGTTTATGTTAGCGCTGTGTGCTAGCTGTTAGCAGCTTGACCATAACCGCAATGTGTGTTCTGAATAGTATCATTACAAAAACAGTTTGGCATTTCTTTTGTCTTGAGGAACACGTGATCCTGGCGCTAGCCCACTCGCTAACTAACTTGAGATTTTGTTTACAATATGTGTTAATTTCTTTTGTGGTATCATTTATATTTTTAAACGGTATCTAACATGTAATTTGTGTTAAAATGCTTTTGACACCCTTTAATTAGTTTGGGAATAAAAGTTTTCTGTGCCACTACTTAATCATATCTCTTATTAACCTACGAAAATGGCCGAACCGGGTGGAATCAAATGTTCTGCGACCTGGAGGGGCGGGGTTTGAAATGCCTCATTTGAATTTAAAGAGACAACACCAAAACGAGTTGATCTAAAGCTCACGCTTTTACTTTCAAGCAGAAGACGAGTCACAAGATTTTTAATGTAGTGAGCACTGTTTTACAACTATTTAGAGACAGTTGAATAAATCTAAGTGAGACATGATTATTGTCTGTTTTTACATTTCAAAGGTGCTTTGGTTGTTGTTGACAATTGAACAGATTTGTGACTTAGACTCTCCTATTATGGAGATATTAACATAGATGAATTATATTTAATATTCTTTCACATTGCATTTTAATAATGCAATATTATAATATTTTCACAATAGAAATCAGTATGTTCCATGTTGTTTTAGATTTTTTTTATGAGATGGCCAGATTATCTGAAACTTGTCTTTATTTTCTTACTGTTTTCGTAAGGAAAAAATCATTCCTTTTGGTTTTGGATTTAACTTTCTGTTTGACCTTTAGCCTTTAGGGCCAAGAGTTTGAGATGTTTTAAATTTTAAAGTGTATTTACGTGCAGAAAAATCTTTTTTTTGTTCACCTTCTGCAGCCATAAAGCCTCCGCCTTATAAAGGGCGGTTTGTTGTCTGACCCCTTTGTCTGGGAGGTTGCTTCAGTTCAGAATAGCTGAATAGAAACCCTCCTGTACCATAGCTAGTGATTTATGTGCAGTGTTACACCTCTTCTTTTAATATTTAGAGTTTACAAGCCCACTTTATATTTTTATTCAATAGTTTTTTAATTCTTGAATAAACATGTTTGATTTTGCTAAATAAATTTTATGTAAAAATGTGGTAGTTTTGTCTCTTAACAACAAAGGTAACATTTAAGCTTTTTTGCCCTTTAACTTTAATAAATCTGACACACTGAGGTCAGTTTAACTCACTCTAATAAGCAAAATTTTCATTAATGAAAGTGTTTGAATACTAAAATATGACCTTTTTCATAGGGGGCTTTAAAAAGGGCAAGATATTAGTTATAAATCACCTTGTGTTAGTCACCCTTCAACTTAAGGTCAGACACATGAAAATTAAATTACTTCATTGGTCAATGGTCCATAAAAATGGGTTCAGGTGTATTTTTTTTATCTAGTCAAGTTACTGGACTAATTGGACCAACATCTCTACATCTTAGCCTTGCAAAGGTATTTACGCCTCTCTAGCCTTTTCACATTGCAGTTTTCTGTTGTCACTACAAACTTTCATAGATTTTATTGGGATTTTCATTGAAAGACCGACACACATTTGTTTGTTTTTATTCATCTGGTGAGGGAGAAAATTTTAGCTCTGGTACATGCAATAGAATTGTGACGTTTGATTTGCTGTAATGTGCTATCTAATAGCTAATAAATATATTATTTTAAAAAAGCCTTGATGTTTATCACAAGCATGTAGGGAGGGCACCGCTGGCATGCAGAGGAAGATTCTGTGTTTCCATGAGACCAAAGTTCATCCGTTTGGTCCAGATTCAAAACATAATCTGGGTTAGAAAAACAGTAAAACTTTCTTGATATTCTGCTAATATAAAAAATACAGAATTTCACAATTGCGGTGTTCCCATTGAACAAGAAACACCATTAAAATTCCACATGCCTAAGTTTGTTGATGCAATAAATCATAAAAAGCATCATCCTCCTACCATCCTTTGGTAGGATGGTTTGTCGTTTCCACCAGTAGTAACATCCGGTTGTTGAGTATGTGACTCATATGGTACAAAAAAGTGTTTTCATTGCAGTTTTGCAAAAAACATCTATTGTGATACAGCCAAAGAAACATCTCATCTTAGCACAGAAACTTTATATGGGAAAACATTTTTTTCAAAATTGCTGTTTCCCCGTTAAGCAAATGTTTTCACAATTCCAATTTGCACAATTTCAGGGCCAATGGAAATGCTACTTTTCTCTGTTGGATGTGCTCGACTTGACTTAGAATCTGTTAATAGATTAAATTGATCATGAAAAATAAATGAATAAAACAAGAAGTGCCTTGGGACAACTAATTGAATAAAAAATATTTAAGAACACTTGCAGTCATCTACTTTAACAATTTAGTTCCCCTTAAGATGTCTTTGTTCTCCTTTAATGTTGGACTTAAATTTCTCTTTGGATGCCCACTACTTCATGTAAATTTAGTCTGTTTTTTTTTGTAAAAAGGTTTTTTATAGCCTTTATTGAACAGAAGATGGACAAAAAGAAGAGCAGAGACAGAAGCAGAAGGCCCGGGTTCTGAATCAAACTTAGGACTGTATTGTGTCCTGCGGCCTCTGCGTACGGTTCGCCTGCTCCCCCGCCGAGTCATGTGACGCCTTGCTCCACTATTTTCTCTCAGAGTATCATCCAGTATGTAAAGACATGCAGGTCATATTTCGTATTGATTACCAAGTCTAGAATTGACAGTCAGCTCCAGTCGACCAGCTCAGGCCATTTACCAAGACTCCTCTTCATTTTCCATCTTTCCACTCCGAACACAAGCTCCTCAGATCTACTCTCTGCATATTTCCAAGTCGTTTCTGTCGACTCTTGGCTCTTATTTACTCTGTTTTCTACCTCTCTGCTGGAGATATTCATAGGCTCTTTTGATGTCCTTCTGCCTTGGTGTACGCAGACCACCTCATTTAAAGAGTGCCAAAACATGAGATCGAATATGAAAATCTGGTGGAAAGTGCAGTCAAATTGACCCCTCCTGTCATTGTTGGACATTTTTAGGCTGAGCTGGCAGATTGAAAGGGAGAGTGGAGACAAAAAGGGAAAGGCCTGCTCTTAAACATGTAATGTGATCTGTTATCGATGTAGGACAGGTTTTATCAGGAGCTTCCCTCCACAGGAAGGGCGGAGGTCAGGGTCAGTTGTAGAGGAGACCCTCATCCTGTTGATGGATTGCCTTTTTAACCTTTTCCCCGTCGGATCGGGTCGTTTAAGCTATTAGAGCTCAACCCGATCCATCGTCCTGATGGCAGACCAGAGACTGTGGCTAAAGATTTAGATTTTTAGGCCTGAGCAGCGAAGCGCTGGCGAAGGCCTATTGAAATCGCTCCGTTTCTTAGTTATTATTATTATTATTATTATTATTATTATTATTATTATTATTATTTTAATTAATTTTTTTGCTGTTTGCATCTTAAGAAAGGTCTAAAGCAGATAAAAATACAGCAGGAATGATCTCAATCTATAGTGATGAATGATTTTTGTTATGAGTTAACTGTCGATAGTACAAATATATAAATACATTGTTTTCTAGTGTTTCATTGACAATAATACACAATATTCCATTCATTCTATTATAATTATCTGTATTTTATCTGACTTTTTTGCCAGTAACAGCATTTCCATGAACCATAAAATTGCGCAAATTGAAAGTACAATAATTCATTTGCTTAAAGGAAACACAGCAATTCTGAAAAACTTGTTTTATGAGGTGGGTTTTTGGCTGTATAGAAACACTGTTTTTGCATCTCACTTCTGGATGTTACGACTAACAGAAACAACAAAGAAGATGACAGGAAGTGGACGACGATGGTTTGTTTTGTTTCTTTCAGAAAATGCACAGCAGGCTCCACCAGAGCTGTGACAGCACAATTCCTAAAATGTTGTGTGTCATTCAAACATGTTGAATCCATATCTATTGTGTAAAATCGTCACCTAAAATTTGCCCAAACCTCTGCATAGACAAGAGCAAGATGTTGACGTCTCTTCTGACAGCTGAATTACTGATATATTTCATAAAACTGTTTACATCCATCGCTGCCATGATTTTTAATGAGTTATCGTGTAAGCAAGCTTACTTACAGGTGATTTTAATTTATTTTTAGTGTTTTTTCAATAATAAATAATTGTCGACAAAGATTTGCACACATTTTTAATGGAATTGTAGCTACTGATGACTACACATCCAGACTTCTCTACAGAAGTTGCATTTAGTGCTACACAAAAGTTTTCTTCTTTTCATTAGCTTCCTCCATCTTGTGACAATACTGTCAGCTCCTCTTGCTGAATAAACTTTAAAACTGATCCATAGACGGTGGCATCCATTATAACTTCTGTCACAGAGCACTGCTGTGTCGCTCTTCTTCTGCGCATGTGAGTCGCTCGGTATAGGGTCTTAAGCCATTCACATATTAGTCTCACTGTAGCTGGATTTAATTACTAGAATGAACAACCGCACAAAAAATATCAGATTTCATCAAAAAATTGGAACTAAGCATCAAGACCTACTGTGTGAATGTTGCCTCATTGCAGTTCCCTTTGGTCCCAAAGCCGTAAAGAATGCTTTGTAACCATTTTCAGATGGACAGATGTATTTTTGATAACTTTGGTTCTTTTGTTTTCCTTAATTTCTCTAGATTAGGACATGATGTGTTGCTTTTGGATGTCTTTTAGGGAACTTCATCTTGTCAGAAAGGTTCTTTTTAATGGATTTCTTGTTCTTACAGGTTTGACTTGTAAAATTGAAACAAAAAATGTTGTTTATACTGGTAATTAACAACTTAAACGGGCATTATTATATAATCTTGGCTAGTCGAGCCGGGAGCTCGACTAGACCACTGGATAGTCATTCAGACTAGACAGCAGGAATTAGCAAGCACCTGGTGGAACTACATACCTGCTGATTTCATTAGGCGTACTACTTCTTAATGCAACATTGGTAAAAATGTTAATAAAAGGCTAAGAGAGGAGCAATTGTGATGACTTCCTGAAGGCAGAGTTTCAGACAGAGGAGTTTTTAAAGAGACAGAGGCCCAATTTCGAGGTATTAAATCAGGGAAAAAAAATTCTAAGTCATATTTGACACATATAGCATTTTTATAACAACTGAAGTTAACATAATTACTTGATTATCCTATAAATTGGCACTATGTGCCTGGAAAATGCATAAAACTGTCTCTTTAACAGAGGAAGTTACTTTTTGACAGTGCCAGGCTGCTCTTTGTGTTTACTCATATGATGGAAGGACAAAAAAGCAAAATCTCAAGTTATCTGTGAGGAGGAAATACCTTTTTATGGTAGTTGGTGGAAATATGTCCTGTGATCAAATAGTTTCTTTAGAAATCTGAAAAATATTGCCTTGTCATCCTTGAAACCTGCAGTTTTGTAAAGTTAAACAGCCTTAAACTGCTAACTCATCTTTATAGTTTAGTATAGGGAATCAAACCCAGCCTTGATGTGGATTAAGAACCAGTCAGTTTATAGCTTCCACAAAAGGTGTCACCTGTGAGTTAAGTCTCCCATTTGCCTCTTCACACGCACAAATTGCAGACAGTGCTGCCAAATGACCTTTTTTTTTTATCTGTCATAAAAAGAAGAAGAAGCGGGCTCATCCTGGTTTGTGGCAGAAAGCTAGGTGCCGCTGACATCTGCTTGAAACTGAAGCCCAACAAGCGTCTCTGCTTTCTTCCTTGTTGGAGCTGTAAAAGCCCGCAGACATACGAGAGAGGCAAAGCCGAGACAAGATTTGAACTCCCGAGTCAAATTACAAAAAAGCAGCTGACATTAATATCACAGAGGAGTTGGCGGCTCTGGAGAAGATGCAAGGCGGCGGCGGAGACAGGGCCTACGTTACCATCAGTCAGCTTTCTTTCTCTGTCGGCCATGTCGGTTCTTCACTTCTACTTTTTGCTTGGAACGAAACAGAAATCTTGACGGGATTTCCTTCTTCGATTAGTTAAATGTTTTGACATTTTGAGGCTCCTGTTTTTGACTCAGATGGCTTCAAATTCTCATTGGCGCTGAGCTTATTAGATAAAATAAAAAAATTAGCATATGCACATTTGTCGTCTTTTCATAAACCGTGGTGATTGATCGACAGGTGCCCGTTTAGACAGCTAATCGCTTTATGCAGACAAATTATCTCTGTGTCAAATGAGCTCCCAGGACACATGGGCTTATTATGAGGGTGTCAGCTTCACTTAAGATCTCTGGATGATTAACATTAGCTGACTGTCAGCAGCATCGCTGAAGGATAACTAAGAAGATTACTTTAAATAGACAAGAAGTGTGTTCATACAGCAACAGTCAGATTTGCTAACTCTGCTGCAGAATCTAAAATGGGTCAGAGTTTTGCCTGACCTCGTCTTCATGGACTTGATGCTATGAGACGTTTCTTCCTACTCATAAGTTTGCTGTGTTTGTGGTGGTGTGACATTTATATTTTTCTGTGTGCTAAACAGTGCTGGTGCAGAAAAATAACACACAATATTATTTCTTTCACTTATAAGGTCTTTAGCATGAAACACCTTCAGGTGTGACATAAATAATGGTAGCTTCAACCAAACTTGTTACCACATTTAGGAAAAGCATAAACAGTATGTGTTCTTCAAGAATATCTAAATCAATATCTAAAAATATGTCAGTTTACATAGATTTTAAATTTAGAGGGGTGTGGTCAAGTGTGATAGGAGTGGAAGGAAAAGAGCCGGGGCTGTGGTCAGTACTGAGACAGTTTTAGGCAAAATATTGCAGAACTAAATAAATCAAAACAAAAATTTCAAGATTAACACAGAAACATAAAAATAGAAACCCTAATAACATATTTAGAGAGTTTATCAGTAAAATAATAAGTCTGTTTGGTGGTTAGTTAGACTTTAAGCTCATATTAAGTAGTTCTGGCATTTTGGGGGAAAGGGTGCCTACGTAGTCTCTTGAAATCAAGAAAAACTAAAATAAAAAGGTAGCATTTTCCAGTTATGAATGGAAAAAGATAAAATCCTGCAAGTTATGTTGAACTGAAAGACTTTGCCAGGCCTTTTTTTTTTCATATTTTAGACGATAGATCAGATTTTTAAGATCAAACCAAATTTTTACTTGATTTAGAAGGTTTTGTTTGCTGTAGATCAGTTTAAAGACTCAATTAAAATGTACCTGAAAAAGAGGGTGGATCAAAAGTCCACAATAGCTCTGTTGGACCAAGAAGGTCTTGGGTTTGAATCCCGGCCTTGGAACTTTTCCATTCACCGTTTGATGTCCCAACCTTCACGAGAATTGCTCAATGTCAATCTAAAGATTAATAGCGAAGACACGCCACTTGCGTCCAACTCTTTACGCTTTGATTCAGTTTCTTCCTGACATAAAGGCTCCGACTTGAGGGACCCTCTACGGGCATCCAGACTCATGAATTTGAGTATTTTCTTAAAAGTTTGAACCAGAAATCCAGCTAACATAAACACAAGCCATCTGGCAGTAGCTGCTCAAACAGAATTGCCATTTCACTCTTTCATTCTTTTCTGTATGTCTGGGCTTCTGCCACTGCTATTTTTACAAATAAAAGACTTAAATTTACACTTCCCATCCGATTTCTTTGTAGTTTAGACAAACTGTATCTTGGTCAGCAGTAGGAAACTGAGCTGCAGGGAATGGCCAGTGATCTGTGAGGCCCCATTGGCTTTAACATGTTCTAATAGCTGCATACATCATCCGACCTGATTTCCCGTTGGCTTGGATGCCGAATCAAGTATAACATGTAATATAATGGGATTGTAGTCATACTAAAAACCCTAGCCACTTCATGTTAACTTCTTTTATGTTGAAATAGGACAAGCACCCTCTGAATATTGCATATCCTGCTATTTTCAGAGCTAATTCTCCATGTGATTGAGACACTGAAGGAAAGCAGTGATTTATTAAAAGTGGCCTGGGTGTTCTGCTTCATCAGTGTGATGTGACAGCCTGCAGCAGCAAAGGCCCACTTGTCAAATAACATCGGAGAAAAGTCCTCTCTTCCACCTCCTCTTTGCGTCACGTTCTCTCCACTGCAGCATAGGTGGGTTTTTCTTCTTCTCCATGAAGTGATCTCTACTAATCACAAGGTGAGAGCTGACTCCAAGGTCCTCAGGTCGGCTGAAAGCAGTGTGCTCTTACAAGATTAGGCCGAGCGTTACCGAGAAGGAAGAGGCACTTGGATATAAGTGAAGCAGCGAGTAGGAGGAATTTGTATTGCCTTGGAAGGCTCTGGTGAGACAATTACCGCTGGGTGCCAAGGCCAATTTCAGTCCTTTTTCAGAAGTGCATGCAAGAAAATGAGGAGGGATAAACACATGTGTGGCATATTTGAAAGTGAAGTGTTCGTCTTTCACTGGCGGGTTTTCAAAGCATAAATAAAGGTTAAATTCTAGATTTTTTTGAAATCATGTACCATGGCTTTGGAGACATTCAAAAAAGGACACACTATTGCTCTGGAGTGTCAGATACGGTTTTATTTTCACAATGAAAATGCAACTGTTCACCGCAATTGTGATATTTCAACATGTGATTAAATATAAGAAATTAATATCTTGACAACAATAACACTTCAGATATTTTAAAAGGCTAACAACTTGTTCTGTTTTAGCTTGTTTTTCTCTATTTGTCTTTATTTGTTAATTTTTGGTCAATTTAATTGGCATGTTTTCTTTTGTTCTTGATGGTATATCTTATGTGTGTATAATTAATTCTAAAAATATCTTTGTTTTATTCTAAAGCTTGTTTTTTATGGTGTTTATCTTTTTGTTTGTCTCTTTTAAAGGGAACCAGTTGTGCAAAATTGTTATTTCCATTTCCATTTAGGTCTCAACTACTTTAAAAAACAGCTCAAGCACTTAAAAACCACCCAGCTGTTTTTTGACCATAACTTAATGGTTTTGGTGTCTGGAAAACAAGACATTTAAAAAACCCTCCCAATTATTAAGTCATATTGGATGGGGGCTCTACGCTGTTACCTAGATGTCCTACAGGTCTGTGGGCTATATAAAACATGTTCTTTATATTCTTTGTACAAAATCATTTTAAGATAATGAGATTTCAGTCTGCTCAGTTCTGCCTATTTGGAGCTGTTTAAAGCCCTCTGGTCACATCCAAATACGGTGCTGCTGGCCTTTTTACCCCAAACTTTATTTGCAACTATTTCCACATGCGGAAATAGTTTCAAATAAATGCCCAATGATACAACCATACATTTTGAAAAGCAGAAGTGAAGCCTCCTGCACAACCAGCAAGAATGCAGCAACTAGTTTCTAGAAGGTAAGTCAACAACAAAATGCTTGCCTTTACCAGCAGCCATTGTACAGAGCATACAGTGGTACTGAATTGGGCTTCGCTGGGGTTGCTAGATGATGGGCTGTGCCTGCTGATTTGTGACTGAACAAACAGGAGGTTTTTTTTAAATGGCTCATTTTCCAGACACCAAAACACATTAACATACTCTAAAAAATGGCTAAGTTGTTTTTATAAGCACTTTGACTGTATTAGAATCAGTTCAGACCCAAATGGAAGTACAAAAATATGCAAATTGTGGATTTTTCATAATAGATCTCCTTTAAATGCCTCAGATTTAAAAAAAAAAAAAAAAAAAAAAAACAGAGTTTAGAAGGGCTTCTTAATTCTAGCAGGACCCTGCAAACCAGAGAAAACCCTTGAGGTTTACATTTATTTCCACATTAGAAAGAAGTCTATATCTGATCCTGTGTGTTTCCATGAGGAAGTTAGCTCTCTTCCAGGCCAGTGCAAGAAACAAGCTGTTGCTCACCGATAGTTGTCTAAACAGGGGACTTCAGGCAGGTGTGGACTCTGACATTTAGACCTCATTGTTCTGGCGCTGCTGATCCCACCATTGTGAGCGATTAGCAATGTCCCGGTCCCTCTGCTCAGGCAGGAGGAGGACGGATGGAGTGTGGTGGGAATGGTGCCACAGATGAACAAGGACAATGCGGCGTCACTAACTACACTGTCTAATTTGATTAAGCTGACATGTTGGTGCTTCAGTGACTCTGTGGGTGTTCGCTGGGCTGCAGCTGACAGACAGTAGCGGTCAGCTTAGCGGGGCAGTCGGCTCTCTGGGTGAAATATTTTGAATCTCACTTTGTACTAAGTTCTTCTTTTAGGAAGAAAGAGAAGTTAGGTTGGGAACCTGATTCCCTGGTTTTTGATTAAACTAGAGGTGGGACAAAATTGTCAGCTTCAAAATAATTTTATTGAGATTGTTCACTTTAAAAATACAACATGTACTGGTCTGAACAAGCTTCTTTCAAAATCACTACATGACTGTAACATAAAACTATAAGACCGTTTTGTATCTACATCTAATCCAAGCTGGAGAAATGAAAAACAAAATAAATTGAATAAACCAAAAACAAAAAAAAAAAAACAGCTTCTCAAATCAACAGGTGTAATTAAGCATTAAGCAATCAAACAGATTGGATACAATGGTACACTTCTATTCAGAATGTCACACTGCAGGTTTCTAAGAGTCCAATAATCCTTCTGGCAAGTCTAATTTAGATTTTTTTTTTTTTGTCTCTTTATTTACTTCAGTTATTTATTACAAAATGTTCCCTTTATCTCTCTGCTATTTAAATCAAATACATCTGTAAAAAAAGTGAACTGTAAATCATTGCAGATCTGAAATAAGGGTATATGTAGTAGGAAAGAATGGAAATTGTAACATGGAGTAAAAATTTTATGTGCAAATAAGGTGGGACATATTTGGACAAGACAATTTCAGGGACTTAATAATCTTTCCCTTTTTCTACTCCTTTTCAAATTGGATATAAAAGTTTAGTTTTTTGTGTTTAATAATTATAATGATGTTATTTATTTTCTTTCTTTTTCTATTTTATCTTTATAATTTTACTTGTTTGAAATAAAATATTGCAGTTTTGTCTTATTAAAAATGGACAGACAAAAAACCCTGCCAGCAGTGTTTAAAACTGTTAATTTCTAATATTTTTGGATATCTTTGGATTTTTTGTCTTTATTTTAGAAGCAATAACAGCAAGATATGGGTCTCTCTTTCTTCAGAAACGATTGTTTACTTAGCCAAGTTTACCACCACGGTCTGGGTGTTTCCTCTACTGTTTACTATGAACTTAAAGTATTCATGAGTATCTTTTTTGAAAGGCCTCACATAAGTGCAGTGGTGTAGTGCCATTGTTGATAGAAAAGAAAAGGAGTACATGTTCACAAAAAAGAAAATCATTTTGAGAATAATGTCAGAAATAAGGACATTTCTGAGCTCAAAAAGTCAAAACATTTTTTAATTTTGAAACTCAAAAATGTTTAAGATTTTTCTAGAATATTCCTAAAACTAATAAAAAATTTATTGCCATAAATTTACTCCTTCTTTTCTGTCTGCAATGTCCCCAATACGCCATCACGCTTAAGTGGAAATTTTATTCACTCTTTTTTTATTATTATTTATCTGCATCAACCTCCAATCTTGAGTTGGAAAATCAAATTTGTGCTGAGGGCCGCACAAAATCACTTCAAGGTCCTCAAATGGCCCTTGGGCCGCATTTTGGACACCTCTGGATTAAACAGCCCCCAAGAAAACTGGATTTAAAAATAATAATAATAATAATAATGCTTTGTATAAATATTCACATGGTTTTCAGAGATTGTC
This sequence comes from Girardinus metallicus, assembly GCA_903067095.1. Lineage (NCBI taxonomy): Eukaryota > Metazoa > Chordata > Actinopteri > Cyprinodontiformes > Poeciliidae > Girardinus > Girardinus metallicus. The sequence goes on from CAEGAE010010403.1 coordinate 12,554, forward strand.
CAACTGCGCTCTGATGAACAGTGAACAATGGCAGCAGAGTAGAGGGGAATAAGTAGCAGCAGAAGAAGTGGATATTGACTAAAGCTGCCAGGAGCTGATAGAGGGAGTGAGTGGGAGTTATTTGTCTAAGTTAATCCAGGATGATCTGTTGCTCCAAGCAGACACAGAGAAGTCAGATGTTGTGTTTACAGGTCAGCATCTCTGATTTAAAGCCTACTGCTCTTGGTTTCTCTGGGCGTTAGCTAATGCTCTGATGATATTGAATACAGTGTTCCGCACCTGAGCCCACACTTGTAATTCAGCAGTGAATGGGATACGGAGATAAATTATTCAAGGATCTGTTTTTTCCTCTCTGTTCATGTAAATGAAGGAGTTGGACTGTGTAACATTGTATGAATGCTTTTAATGATCACTTAAAATTAAGGAGGGTTTGCGAATAACTAAAGGTTGTATTATGTTCAATATATTTTTGTTAAAGTTGGAAGACTCTAGGTTGAAAACCTCAGGGTCTGCCCTTTGACTTTTGTGCATGATTTTGTTCTGTTGGCATCTGATGGCGTTTTCAAATCTGTGGTTCATTTTCTGTGATCTGAATCAATTGATGAGTTAAACTTGCAACTTTTTCTGATAGTATGGTAGTTTTCCTTAAAAACTTCAAACAATCAATCACTCAATCAAATTTTATTTGTATAGCACCTTTGTATAGGCATTTCAATGTGCTTTACCTCATAAAAACAAAAATACAAAGTCATAGAACACACAGTCACCATTACATTTCCAAAATCTTGAGTTTTCTCTTACATCAAGAGAATCAAATGTCTTTCCACAATACGTAGGGCAAAATGTTTCATATTTACAAAAAAAGAACATTATATTCAAATGTTTTTTGTGTCAGCTGTGTTAAGTACTTACCGAAAAAATATAATTGTGGCTTCCTCACATTATTAAACTGAGAAATATTCATAAAATGTAACAATACACAAATCTAGATTGCTGAATCCAAAAATAAAAAATTAAATGAATAAAGTATGCGAAACAGTAGGTTTCTGGTTACCTTTTAAGCTAAAATTAAGAAATACCATTTTTATAAAAATGTCTTGAAAGTTGCATCGATGATTATCAAAGTGATGAGTAGATAAGGATTTTTTTATGCACAAAATCTATAATTGTAAATGGTCACAAAAAAGGGGAAAAACTATTTGGAAAAGGAGAAAATCTAAAATTAAACTGTGAACTTAAAGGCAAGACACCTTTAAAGATAATATTTTGGGAAAGAGAATCCCAAAATCTGCTGTTTTTTTTTTATCTGCAGCAATTCTTTTAGCACTTCAAGCTTCTACAAATTCAAGAAACCACAAGTAGGCGAACAAAGAGCTCTCAGGTGGTGAAGGGGCCCATATGATAAGAAATGGCGAATTTATTTAAAATTCCCTCAATGAGAACAATTGTGAAATCTGTTCTAAATGCAGCAAGAATGAAACACAGGAGAAGTGAGAGCTTTTCTGACACTCTGAGATAGGGACAGATTGTTGATATCGTTTAAGCAAAAAAAAATAAAAAAATAAAACATTTCACTCTCCAGTAGTTGATGAATTCAGTCAGGAAATAACATTTGCTTTTCAAGACAAACAATTTCAAACAAAGCAAATGCTGTAACCACATTGGAAAAATTACCTTTTCCTGTGGAAACTGAACAGAAATATGGATCACTAATAGAGTTTTTTCTCCTCTTTTAGAATGAAATAAAGAAAAAACGGTTATACCTTAATAGTTTATATGATTATATGGTTGAGTGATGCAAAAGGTCTTTAAATGCATGTACTCACCGACTGCATCAATATGCAGAAAATGTTGACCACTGAGTAAAAGGTCAGGCTTAGCTAGAAGATGTTATTAAACTTCATAAACAGCAGAGACCAGTTGGAGGTTTGGAAGAGCAGGAAATTAGTCTCTGCTTCATTTCTTCTCCATCTTAAAGCAATAGCAGCAAGAAGATTCAAAAGGAAATAGTGCTGATTTGTGCTGTGCCTGGACATGTGAGAACAATTTAAACCAATTTCTCACAACATGCTCCTACACTGGTCAGGTTTGAACTTAGAGTGTGGATAACTTCATCAAAACAACCAGGAAAGGAAAAAATGAAGAGCTTAATGTTCTAACTTTTTTGTCTTATTTTTTTGTTTTTATTGGTAAGAAAAAAATTTTTTCCCACAAATAATAAATGCTTGATGGAGAAAAAGGGGCAAAACAAGGAGCAAAGCCATTTTTATGCTTTGTTTTGTGAGTCTGCGAGCATGAAACACCCAGGAGACAGACAGGCTTTGAGAACAAGTTTGGAACAGAAAATATGTAAACAATGTCAGTTTAATATTCATCTCAGGATCTTATTAAAGTCCTATGCAAGAAACAATAGTAGGAAAATGCAGCATTTTAAGAAGTGTTTAACACACAAAAAGAAACTTATTGTAATATCACATTTCTTTTTTAATCTCAATTCATACATTAAGGAATTATGTTCAGGTATTTATTGTATTTATCTTGATATCAAGGATATGGATTAAAGAACAACTGATGCACCAACTCGTTTGGTGCATCTCTTGTAAATAAGTATTCATGTGTTTCCTGGATTTATTTAAATAAAAAAAACTTTGCTTCTTAGAAAACATCTTTAGCCAAGATCTTCCACTGCAGGTTTAAAGACAAGTATAGGACTCAAAAGCATTTTTTTAAGTATGACTTGATGAAAGAGGTAGAGGTCTCTGAAATGTGTGCATCAAAAATGATAGCATAATTAATACAACCTTGAACATTTATGTTGGGCGACTGCCAAAGCTAATGCGAAAGCTGTTATTGTGAAAAAACTTGCAGTAGATCCTGGTATTTGCAAAAGTTATGAAAAACAATCATTTGTGAATCACAAAAAATGCAAATACTTAAAATCCCCTTTAAAATACATCTTATTTTAGCAATTCAAAAACCAAATATACCTTAATGTATAGGAATACTCACAGTGGAAACCATCTCAGCGCTACCGCTAAAGCTAACACTCATGATCTTCCTTAGCACCAGATGATTGTGGGAAGAAAAGGCACTAAAATGTTCCTGCCTACTGATATAAAATAACTCTGGGTAGCATGTAATATGGGAGCAAACATACATTTTCTTCAAAAGTTGCATTGTTTTTAACAGAAAAACAATTCCCCCAACTCAATATATCTTTAAACTGGGTGTTTCTCTCAGGTGAAAAATAAATCACATGCAGATTTCCTGTCAGTCATAATATCTCATATTTTCCAGATCATCACCAGCAGAAATGGTTCAGGGCCGTTATCTTCCTGCACTGAGTGATAACGTCGGCCCAATGTTGCCGTTAGCTCTAGTTGGGATTAGATTTTTATCTTGTGATCTATTTACACCTGAAACGTAAGATCTCATCTGTATTCAGATGAAATCTTTAAATCCATGTCTGATGAATCCGTTATTTGCATAAACACTGGATATTAAATCCTATCTTGTCTTGGTTGTGTTCGCAGTTTTCTTGAACCCTAATAGAAACAGAAATATATTAGAAAGTGGTTGCTCTGTTTATCACAATGGAGGGATGGATGCATGGACATTGATGGATAGTTTAGTAATCCCATGGGAAATTTAACACTTGGTCACAAACATGTAATTAAACTTAGATTTACAGCTTTTTGCTATGATTGCATTTCTTTAATAAATTACATTATTGTAACATTCACCGTGAGTTCATGTTTTCTTGCCTCTGATATTTTTGCTAATATTGCTGAACATCTGGTGATCCTCTAAAACTGTACAGAATTATGACTTGCAGGGTTTTCTGGTCATACTTTGGTATAATTTGCTTACAGAATATTGATTGATTGATTGATTGAACTGAGGCTGAAGAAGCATCAGTGGAAGTCTGATTGAATTGGGAGTGATGTTAGTCTAGACTGCGATCTGAACAGACGCCCTGCCGCTTCCTGTCTTCCAGACAAACAGGGTCTGCGTTCTGTATGCTTATCGCTTTTATCGGAAAAAAACTTATGATAAAAGCCAAGACTATTCCTGATAACTATAATGATTTAATACAGATACTCAATTATCCCCATGTTCTCTAATCTCATGATTTAAAAAGATACAATCAACCAGTAACTATCAGCATTAATTCATAGGACTCAAGCAGTGGAATTCACGGGCTCTGAGATAAATATTTAGTGGTTACTGTTTTGCTGAAATCATTGTTCCATGAATGTTTAATGCTGGAGATGGAGGCAGCATGAGGATTTTCTAAAAGCAAAAGATCTTCTTTATAAGCATGAGATGTCAGTGGAGAGAGGATTGAGATAGCTAGCTTTTTTTTTAAAACTATTTAAATACTACTTAAGTGGCATGGATCCACATATGGAAGACTGGTGCAGCCAAAATTTGTTATACAAATAGAAATAAGTATAAAATGAATTGATAAAGTAAGTAGTGTGGCAAAGATTATGAATAAAACAATAAGAATGTACACGACTTGTCATTTTCAACAGTATTAATTTAACACCACTATTACTTAATTTTCCATTTTGTTTACAAGATTTTTTCCTCTTTTCTCTTGTCTTTTTCTCATTTTTGTCATATTGTGTAATTATTTAATACTTTTAAGATTTCTATTTGGGTCTCAAATGCTTCTAAAAACAGTAAAGTGCAATTAAAAAGAAACACCGAGCCATTTTTTTGACAATAAGTTCATGTTTGTTGTGTTGGTGTTTTGAAAATGAGCTATTTCAAAAAGTTCCCAATTGAGTCACAATCGACGGGCACTGCGCTGTTACCTAGCAACCAAAGTGGAGCGCCAGTAAGTTTGGTCAGCTGGTTTTACCTCTGTATACACTGTACAATGGCTGCTGGAGAAGACAAGTGTTTTGTTGTTGACTTACCATCCGGAAACCACTTGCTGCATTGTTGTTAGTTGTGAAGTAGGCTCCACCTTCTGCTTTTCAAAGATGTACGGGTGTATAATTGTGCAACTACAGCTATTTTCACATGTGAGAGCAAACATTAAGTTAGGGGGACGTTGCTTAGTTGGATAGTGATAAGAGGCCCTAAAACAGCTCATTCTGGTTGAACTGATCAGCTTAACATCCCATTATCTCATTATCTAAAAATGATAATGAACACTTTTTGTAATATTCATTACAAAAAGTGTCATGAACATGTTTTGTGTAGCCCACAGACTTATCCCAGCCTGGTCAAGGAAGCATAATACGTGACCTTTAATGTAATAAAAAATGGCTTCGTGTGCACTGTACCATTGATTTATTTCACAATATTAGAAAGGCCTGAGCTGCACATTTGGAAATATATTTCTGGTGCTGACTGCTTGACTTTTTATCTTATTCCTGATTATACAGCACAGGAAGTCAGAGACCAAAAGGCAGAGCAAAAGGCAAATTCAGGTGCCACCCATGCTAATTCCCTGCCCTGCGGATTTGCCCCACAGATTCACCTCTTAGCTAAAGGTCACCAGCTGGAACAGTGTCTCAGTCGGCTCGGGGGAAATGCACGTGTGCTCTGCTGATGCATTTGAGGCTCCGGGAGGGCACAGATAGGATGAGGGGAGGTCCCCACAGACATCAGGGAAAACTCCTGACCCACTGTCTTGACAGGCAGCTTTGGTTTCTTGTGAAGTCCCTGTGCAAACCTGCAGGCAGAGAACCAGGAATCATATTATATATTTTGTGACAGAAATACATAAAGAGAATTTAATATCTTTTTAACCTTGTCAATTTGATGTGTCTTGAAATATTTTGTATCAGCAGTATTTTTCTTCCTACTGGCAACCTTGTTGCTTGTTCGGGGGGGAAACGTGACTTGTTTGTGGGTGGTAAGTAGGGCTACAACCAAAAAATATTTTAGTAATCAATTATTCTATTAATTATTCTGATGATTAATTGAATTGGATTGGAAAATATATATATTCTGCAGATTTTTCTTTTTAAACCACCACCTTTGTAAAAAAACAGTAAAAGCAGTGTTAGACCACTAAAAAAAACGTTTTTTTAACTTAATCAATTAAATCCTCATTTGAAAACACCCTTTATTTTATATTCAGATTATCTTTTATGTGCGACAGAAAAAGTGGTAAACTGATTTTCACTGCGCTGTAAGAGGTCCGACGGATACCAGGCGGCTGAATATGAACTGGTCTCACTTGTTTATTGCACTCTCGCAAATAAACATCTTTCATTTGCCCCATGTCTGACTGCAAACAGCTTCTGATTTGACATAAATGACAAACTACATGACGGATCAAAGAGCAGAAAGTGGGTTTTTCTCTGGTTACTTTAATGTTTCCCACAGAGTGCAGCAGGTGTCAGAGCTTGAATGCGGCAACACTATTTTCTAGTTGTTTATTTTTCATTATTAGCACAACACAACAAAGCTGTGTTTTTGTAGGATCTGTGGCTGTGAGGGTGATAGCAAACAAAAAAGGAGCTCTCTAGTAAAGCTGGAGAATGGAAAGTATCCTGAATCAGTGTTTTTGGGTCCAGTTTAGGTGCTTGGGGAGAAATGTTCAGGATATTTTTACCAACAGAAAGTTTGAAAGACTTGAAGTCTTGGCGATCCTGTGGACAAGAATGAACTTTGTCTACTGCCAACCAGATTGGGGATTGGGATGGAGGTTTGGGCTGGTTTTGGAGGCTTCTGTGGAGTCAAGGGTGATGACCGCGTGTCCTACTCCCACCATGAGTCATTTGTCTTAGATGTGCCACTTTCCACATTCGAACATTAGAAGAATTGGTGTGTATTTGACTCAGTATGGCGGCCAATTCTTGATCCGTGCCTTGGTTTTCTGTCATCATGACGGCTGCTGCGCTCTTCGTTCACAGTCAAGCCCCCCGGCAGATGGTGCAGAACGCAATGGCACGTCTGGTGTTTCATCAACCAAAAAGGACACATCACCTCATTATTCACTGACCTCCACTGACTGCCAAATGTAATTTAATTCACTAACACCCTCCCAGAATACTGGGTACTCTGTATTGCACTGGGACCGTCAACCCTTGAACTTTGCCATATTTTGTTATGTCACAACTACAAATGTGTGTGAATTTTCTCTGAATTTAATGTGGTAGACCAACACAAAGTAGTGCAGGATTGTGAAAATAAAAGAGCATGGGTTTATGGGCATGTACTTTCAGCCCAAGGTTTATGATGACTTCTACCAGCTTTGGTCAGCTAGTGACTGATAATTTTGCTCATTCATGCTTTTCTACATAGCTCAATCTCCATCAGATAGAATGGAGAGCATTTAGTAACATAAATGTTTAAATTATGCCATGGATTCTCAATTGAAAATACATACAGACTTTGACTGAGCCATAATGGACCCCTAGATTAGACAGTTTCCTTGTAAATCTGTACTTAGGGTTCTTGAACCATCTAAATGTGAGGATTTGAGTTTTCTGTGTTTAGTTTAGGTTCTGTTTCTTGTGAGTCTCTGTGATGTCCTGTCTCTCTCCCCTTGATTGTTTCCCAGGTATGTCTTGTTCTGTGATTACCTCCCTGTGTATTTAAGCCCACCTGTTGTCCTTGTCTTTTGTCAGGTCCTAGTTGAATGTCTATTGTCGTTGAGCTTTAGCTGTCCTCTCCGCTTCGCTCTGCTGCCAGCTTCCTGGACTGTTCTTTGAGCTGTAGTATATTCATTAAATCTCCATTTTTTTCATCTTACCTGGGCCTGCCTACGTTCACTTCCACCACTACACCACTTCATGACACTAAGTTGCTAAATTTGTACTCAATGTGAAGTTTTATTCATTTAAATAGATATAACTAGTGGTGGGAACCACTATCCAAAAAGCGGTTCTACTAACTGCAGCACAGTTAGTAGAACTAACCTTCCTAACACCCTCCCAGACTACTGGGTACTCTGTATTGCAATGGGACTGCAGTATTTCCTCTGGAAGGTTTTAACTGCTAAAATCTTCCAGATGATCATGATTGAGCCAGAAGGCGTCGTATTTTAACAAAAGCAGAAAACTCAAATCTGTGCAAACTATCAATTTTTTTAATAAACAAATACTTTTAAACTACCTAAGTCCTAACTTAGGCAATTATGCTATGAGGCTGACAAAATCATAAACATTAATCCAGCTAAGGCTAAAGAGCTACACCAATTTTGTATTTAGCAGATGCCAGTGATAAGTGCTATCTTCCACTATATTGATACCCTGCATGTGTTCATGACAAAGTGCTACAACATAGTATATCACCCTCACCAGACTCAAACATGTCAATTCATTCCTGCCTTTACAGCTAGAGCTTCGGGAAGTGGTTCTCTGGAACTCATGGTTTCAGCTTTTTAGTTGTTGAGTCTTGCTAACGCTGATGCTGATTTTACTTAATTGACCACGGTAGGACTTTGGTCATAAAAATGTTTAGCGATGCATTCTGGGTACAGAATAAATGGAATTTGAGACAGAATATGTGGAGGGGAAATTAAACTTCTGTGTAATCTATTTCCCCCCCTTCAAAATAAGAGCGTGAATATAATCATCTAACTACATGAAGAATTCTTAAGTCGATAACCAAAGCTTCAACACAGATGTCGAACTTTATTGAACTCAAGGTTTATGAAGGAGACAAGTACTTTGATGGGCAAAAATACTGTTAGGGGAAGCTGCGTGCGCTAAAAGTTTCAAAGTTAGCACTAAAGATCGAAAGCACTAAAGGACAAATTACCTCCACTATTACCACATTAGCGGAAATGTTCCCTCCACTGGATATGACGCTGTGATCAGCAATACACGTTTGTAATACAAAGCCGCCTCCATTTGTATTTGTAACCATGTAATATTCTTTCAGTCCCATCCAGACTCCTAACAGTAACATCCAACTGGGTCAAAATAACCCCCCGTGTTACCACACTGCACTTCTTTGTTCCTTGTATTCTAGACTCAATCTGTCAGTTTCTTTGTTTCCACTGACAAGTTGTCTCAGTTTGCTTCTAAAGTGACTAACATTGTACCAGATCACTCCTCCAGATGACTGTGATCCTTAGTGAATCCTACACTGATACCAGAAACAAGATGCCTGTATACATTACCAAGAAAATGTCTTTAGCCAATAATCTAATGATAAATATAAGCTATTTAGAAATCAGGGTAATCAAAATAGAAAGTTGATCTTTGCAGAAGAGACAGTACAGGAATCTAGGTTGCTTGTCTGTTAAACTACAGTACATTTTCATGTTCCTTTTCTATCCTAGTGAGAAGATCTATCTATGTACTTACAATTATTCTCTTTATTCTAGGACTACATTCAGACAGCAGAAAAATACAGCCCTTATCAAACTTTTTCATGGCAGTCTAACTGATCCAATTCCAATCAACCCCCCAAAATATGTATCTGGTAGTCTTCAAACCTTCTGCTGTCACAACGATCATGTTGCATTTTACCTGATTTTTAGGTTAACGTGAGGTATGCATCTTAATTCTTCACCAGAAGAAGTCAGAAGTAATAAATCCGGACTAAAACAATGGCTACAAATTATAATTTTAAGAATGATTAAAGAAGTCTGTCAGCGAAGTACATCAAATCACAATCCCACCACTTATACTGACCCTTCTTCCAAACAGATTTCTCTAAACAAGTTGCAGAGAAATCTCTACAAAAAGCCATTGCTTCTAGCTGTGCTTTCTTTTTCATAGCTTCCTTTGTATTTTGATTTTGTGACAATACTGTCGGCTTCCATCTAACAACTGTAAAACCAATCCAAAGACTGCAGTATCCATCATTTCTTCCATAGATAGAGTGATGCTGTGTGACGTCTACATTCTTCTTTGGCGCATGCGGGCTGCTTTGGGGACATAAACCGTTTAATCAAAAGTCTGAATAGTTTGAACGACCACCAAAAAACAATTCTGATTTCAGCAAAAAATTGGAATTCAGCATTAAGACAGTCTATGTGAACATAGCCTTAGTCACAATGGTAAATCATTGAAATCTTTCCTAGTTAATTTGTTTTATTAAGTTCACATTCCGGCCTTTCTTGCTTGTCCTCCATTCCCCTTTGCACGTTCTGCAGAAATGCTTCAAACGTCTTTAGCATTCAAGAATGTTGATGTTTGCTGTAATGCATCCTCATCGGGACGCATATTTTCAGTCTATTCATGAAGAATTAGTGTTTTCACACCTGAGAGTCCAATAGACTTGGTTTGATTGGGGACAAAAATTGCAACATTTGTTACATTTTCAGCTGGTGTGGTTTGCATCAAACAAAAAAGCTTTGAAAAAGCTGTCCCCCTCTTCGCCTGTAGTGGCAATGCAGCAAGAGGTCTCCAGTCCACTCGGGTTTCACATATACCTTTGAACCGAACCAGTGTTCAAGTCAACCGAACTGAGACCTAAAATTTGATTGTGAAGTCACACCTCCCCGAACAGGCAAACCGAGCTCAAACGAACTGGAGCTGGATGAAAGCAGACTAAACGTGGCTGGTATGAATGTAACGTAAATCTGTTTTGTTTACTTGTTTGACAGGAACATCTATTGATTTTCTATACCTACATCCCAAACTAAAGTTGGGTTTGTTGTGCAGCCTTAGCAAGAACTACAGCATAATGGAAAAAAGAAATTTAATTACCCATTCTAATTATTGATTTCAGGTGTTCCAACCTCCAGCAGCTTTAAAACAACCTTAACATGTTTGAAGTTTGCATTAATATTTATGCCATTTGTGCTCAACACTGAGGGACCTGAAGAAGTCTCTGTGAATAATTTGTGATCTGAAGCTTCTGAAAACCTGCAGATAAAGCTGCAACAATCATGAGTGAGTGAATCCACAGAGGAGCTGTAAAAAAGCTCAGCAGCGTATATTTACACTATACACAGCTACTTTCATACCATAAAGATCATCAGGACTTCATTACCCAGCTGTCACTCTGCTCAGACAGCCGGCTGCAGATTCACAACACTCACATATTAACTCCTGCTGCACAGTTCAGACTCAGTCTTGGTTGTTAGTGTGATGAATTTGACTTTCTGGACGTATTAGCCGTGGATCAATCCAAGATGAGACTTTTCATTACAAAACTGACAGAAGAGAGTTGGTTGGCACCAGATCCTGCAAATGTTCATCATACAGCTATCACCCTATCATGTCTGTGGTCCATCGCTTCTGAGGAAGGATGTAGAATTGGAAGGAGAGAGAGAGAAAGGGAAGATACATCCAGAGGGTGGTGAAATGAAGGTGAGTGATTTGAATGGAAAGGAGTGGATGCAGAGAGGGAGGGGTGTTAGGGGAGATAAGGGAACAGCTACGAGTGCATGACTGATGAAGATGGGAATGAACAGAGAATGAGAAAAACTGCTCAAGAAAGAAAGAAGGGGGGTTGAGATGGAAGGTAGGCTGAGAAAATGAGATTGAAGACAAAACGCAAAGAGGTAGTGAGAATGACATCAATGAGTTATGATAACCTAGAGCGAATTCAATAAATAAACACGTCAGTATAATCAGACTGCTTTAAACGGGATGTCAAAACACCCCTGGAGTTACAGTGCTCCTGATTACTCTGTGAACCGCATCACCACAGCGTCAATACGCACACTCCTGGTTGTGGCATTAAAATAGAAGATGTTCCTTTATTATAGTTGTAAATCAAAATGGAAATGGGAAGTGGAAGTGAGGAATATTCTCCTGCTGTTAAATCGGTGGCTTTGCTGACAACAGACGGGGGAGAAAAGTAGAAACTCCCCCCGGGAAGTAATTAGTATGGACAGTTTTTAGTGTTGACACCGCTGGCTTGGCTTTCAGATCTCTCATTTGCTTTCTCCTGCTGTCTTGGGAAAACATTTCAGTGCCAATTTCAGCATTTTTTTCACCCTTTTTCCCCAAATTGAAATGTCTTTTGTTTGCTTCAGAGGTTTCATGCACAGAAAACCTTCGAGAGCCTCAGAAAAATCATTACCGACCAGGAATTAAACTGAAGAAACCAGACTCTGGTTTGCTGTGGTTTCTAAACATGATGAATGGGTTGTTTTCGAGTTTCTCGTTTCTCGCAGTATCTCTTATTCCAGCTACGGGCTCTGGAAATTCTCCAAATACTTTTTTATTTTTTCAATTTCATGATTATTAAAGGAATTGCTGGATTGCACGTTGGAATACTTGTGAAGGACGTGATAATGGCTGTACTTATGTCTGTTATTGTTTTGTTGTAATTGTTTGTTACTCCTTTAATGATGTGAAGCCGTTGCTACAGATCATGCATCACCATCTTGTTATGTATTCTGGTGCACTGAAAACAATGTTTATGTGGGTCTAAGTAAGAAAAGGATGGAAATCTTGTGAAACATTCAGTCTTTAGTGCATTTTTTTATGAATAGAGCATGTTTATTGGGATAAAGGTTGTGGAATTTGGTGTTCTGCTGGGTCAGGACAGACTCTTTTTTGCCTTAACATCTCCATCTATTTGTGTGTATTTGATTTGTTTTTTAGATTTAGACATCAACTGACCATCTGGAAGTTGCATTTCTGTGTTGTATAAGTACTATTATAAACTAATTGCTTTTTTCAAGCATTCAACATACCTGGGTGAGTGTAGCTTGAGATGAATTATTGCTATTTTTTTGGATTGTTGCTGAAATATTTGAACGGCATGGTGTTTACATGGTTTATGTCTGTGCTATAATGTCATTTGTGCAGTAAGGAGTGTTTTATTTTGTCCTGATCATTGTGTTGTTCTACAACACTGAAGAGTAAGGTAGATGCATTTTAGCCTACGTTCACACAGCATCTAGATGCTCAGTTACATTTTTTTACTCAAATCCAACTATTTTTCATGGTCATTTGTTCTCCTGAATCATGTGACCGCAATCAGACTTCTGTGTGAACGATTTACATCCAGAAAGCAGAGAAGGACGATGTAAACATCACACAGCAGCACACGGTTTACATAAGTAATAATGGACGCCGCTCTCTATTAATCGATTTTGAAGCTGTTGAGCAACAGGAGTCAACAGTATTGTGACAAAATCAAAACAAGATGAAGGGAGCGAAGAAAAAAGAAAGCAAAGTGTCAGCACTGCTTTTTTACATCCAGATTTACAGCATCTGGTTTGTTCTGGGGTAGAATTAAGACACGTTTCACATTGGTGACATAAAAGTTGAATAAAATGTGACATGAGAGTTCAGACTCCAGACTCTTTGAAACCTATGAAATACATATTCGACTTAGTACCACATAAGGAAGTGGGACAAATCAGATTTTTTTTGAGGGGGGGGTGCGAATTGGGTTGCTAAGACTTCCAGGAAAAAGTTTGATACGGGTCACATATGGGCAAAAAAAAAGGATTTGTGTAACATACACCTGTTGTGTGAACGTAGACTTAATCTACGGCTCTCAGTCATCATATAAAATGTTAGTTTTTGTCAGGACAGCTTTAAAAAGACACAATTATGAGCTGCCTAATAGGTTTTCCAGGACATATCTTCTCTTTGATTAAAACCATGATGGTTTAACTTGAGTTTTCAAATGAATGAAACCCCAACAATATTGAAAAAGTACTAATATGTTTTGCTATTATACTCTGAAAACCAAACACAGTATATCAACTTCAAAGCCTCATATTAACAATCACGCACAATATAAGACTTGTTTTGCAGTTGTATGACCATGAACCTGTCTGTATGCTAAAGTATTCCATAGTGGAACCGAGGCCATCTGTCTTACAGCCAAAGCTTCACCCAAACTGGGTCATCAGTGATTCCAAACACAAATGCGAAGCTATAGGAGAGAGGCTGAAAAAGAATGAATATGATGCAATGACCCAGACGAAGCCTCGACCTCAACCTGATTGAAATGCTGTGGTGGAACCGAGAGAAACAAATTCATTCGAACCTCAATGAGCTGAAGTGACGCTGAAGAAGAGTGGGCCAGAATTACTCCACACGATGTGAACGACTCATAAATTCAAACAGAAAACGAAGCAAAAGGTGGTTCAACAGGCCACTGAATACTAGAGTGTGCTTTGTTTTTCCATGAATGTGCCTTTTGGACAGTTTTGACATCATCTAAGCTCTCAAAAAGAGGAAAAAAAACTACTGAAGGTCATGAATATGTTTTTTTATTCTCATTAAATTTTAAGGAGAAACTGCAGAGCGCTGACCCACGTTACACACCTTGTATTTTCTTAGGGGAATACAAACACCTATTGCACATCTTTCCAGTTCACAAGAACAAGCAACACGACAACAACAAGAGCTACTTGATGTGTTTTTGTCTGCATTCACTCCCATTTGAAAGGAGAAGCAATTCTTGCAAACACCCGACTGCCCTTGATTCTTCACCCTCTGTTTTCTTTCATCCTTTCTATTCTTCTTTGCTGTTTTTGAAAAGAACAAGTTTAAACATACTGTTCATTCACTGTTCAACTTGTTTATAAAGTTGGGAAATATGACCTGATTGTTATGCTTCATTTAATACATAAGCTTATATTTAGCTCATAGGTCCTGCTTCAACACACTTGAATCAATTGAATGGTTAATGACCAAGCCTCTGCAAAACTTGCTGACCTGCCAAGGAGATAATTCAGCCTTTTGATTCAGGTGTGTTGGAGCAGAGATGCATCCAAAAGCTGCAGGGGATTGGCATTCGAGAACTAGAGTTGGAGACCTCTTTTTCTGTCATTTAAATGGCAAAAAAGTAGAAAGTTGCCTTTTCCATTTTACCAAAGAAAAACTAGAACATTGCATTGAATTTTCACCTTTCTGCTGAATACTAGATTAGCTAATACTAATCTAGCTAATGCTAATCTAGACAACCTGAACAAACTGGTAGTAACAGTGAGCTAAACTATTTCCTTTAAACCAGAAGAAACGTCCAGTGGAAAAAGACTATAACCGGCTGGAGTTTAACAGAATATAAAAGCGTCACAGGAAAGCACAGCAGGGCTAGGCCAGAATTGGCTTGTTTCAGCTTATAAAACAAATAAACTCCACTGATTAATCCAAGCGAAATGCAAAACCAAGAAATTTGTATGCAGGAGATCAAACCTCTTCTCAGCATTAAGTGAAGTTTTATTCTTTGATATTCTGTGGAAACAAAACATGAGGTAATTAACAGCAGTAAAAACACTAGAGTGAGAAAAAATGATCAGTATGTCCTCTAGCAACACAGCCACAAAGTTAGCTCCATTCTTCTTTAGGTGAATGTAACTCATGTTCATTCAGATTAAATATTTATTTGCAAACTCAATCAGAAGAAGTTCCGCTCATAGCTTTTCAATGCTTCTTTTTAACTGCCATGAAATAAAGTGAGTTAATACAGCTGCTATTTAAAGCCATCCACACCAAACTAATGCAACAGTTATAATAATATAAAGGAGGTTAAAGACCAAACTCATTCCACTGTACTGAAAGAGAAGTTCTTATGCAGTAGAGACAGAGCGATGGTAGATAACAAGCTCAATTGTTATTTATATATTCCTGTCTATGGCAAATATTTGTGTATTTATACTATATGTTTGATTTTCGGCCTCATTTGTAATTGCTTGCTAATGATTTGCCTTACATTTTTAGCTGCTCCTGTTTCATTATGGCCATTAAATTTGCCTTTAGGCATCACAAGACAATAAGCCTTCAACTAACCATTGAAGCCTTGAACTAGCCATTTAGCTAATCAGCCATTTAGGTAAATGGATAGATGGATGCTAAGTACGACGAGCTAGCTAGTGCTAATCTAGCTAATGCTAATCTAGAAATAACAAAATGGGTCCATGACACAAAAAAAACCTATATCACTGTAAATATTGGGTTGCCTGAAAAAGACACAACCCTATTTGAGTTAATTTTAAGTTGGTGCTTTGCCACACATTATCATAAAACATTTACAGAGTTCAAGCAGCATTCAGATTCTACCCACCACAAATCTGGAACAAACTTCTGTAAATTTTCAAAACAGCTGAAACACTGAGTTCCCTTAAAATATAGACTAAACACCCACCTGCTTAGATTTGCTTTTGACCCATAATAAATCGTTACACATTTTCATGTGTAATGATGACACTTGGCAAAATGTAATGTTTACTGGTTTTCTCAATTGTTGACTGTCTGGCGTCCACTATTTTTCTGTTTTTATGATGTAAAGCACTCTGAGCTTCCTCATTGCTGAAGTGTGCTCTACAAATAAAACTGATTGATGATTAATTTTCAGGTAAAATTTTTTGATATTATCTTACAGTCCTGGAATAATAGTTTCATCAGAACTTTGAGGGACTTCTCTGGGACATTTGGATGCTCAGCCTGTATGCAACAGGCTGAGATGACGTTATCTGTGTGCATCCAGCATGTCCTGTTTACATGTATATATAGGTGCTTACTCAGAAAGTTGAATAAAACCCATTCGTTGGCTTATCTGTCATCCGTGTAATATTTAGGGATTATTTTTAATCCATCATGCCTTTCTGTGCTTTATGATGACTTTATATCCTATGGCTTTTTCAAATGATGCAACAAATCTGGTTGGATAATCTTTGGAGATTTAAGTCAGACAACAAAAGTGAAAAAACTGCAAACGTGTATATCAGGCAAAATAATCTCCTGGGTACCTTTGTAAGTATCCCATTGTTATTGGGATCTACTACATCTTCATTCCCGTCCCACCCCTCCTTGTTGCAAATCAGACTCTAAGCTCCCCTGGTGTCCGTTGGGTCCGTGTGTCTGCAGCTGCTGGCTGGACAGCGGAGACTTGACGCCGACACCGTCTGTGACCCGAGGAACGCCAGCTGTGACAGGCGGCCAACGTGGCTGTCACTCGTCCTGACTGATGACAGACACGCAGCAGCATCCTGCCAGCTAACATCTGGGAGAGCAAAGGGCCTGACACTCATCCTGACAACGGGGAATTGCGGGAAGATTCACAAAGAAAGCCAGGCGGCTGCTGTGTTTTTCTGATGTGGCTGCTCTCCTTCCCATCACACTGTCAGCGAGTTGGTCTCTGCAAGCCCCATGTCACTTTTGCACCTCAATTCATTTCTAAGAAGGACAGTTGAACTTGGGGAGAAGAGCACGGGCTTGAAGAAATATGCTTACTAATCACAAGCCTCCTTTTCATGCTGTAGTGAGTCAGCTTGGCCCAGATTCTTGCAGCCGTCATTGTTGACACTTCAACTTTTAGAGTTTCAGAGCAAAGCTTTTTACATTTAAGGTAATGATTTTGAGACCATAAGGTCAGAGAACTTAAAAAGAAAAATATTAAATTCAGGATTCAAAAAGAATGTCTATTGTTTCCATAAAGAGGAGGAAAACTTGACTTTTATTTTTAAAAAAATGCATCTTAAAAGATCAGAAGACTTATAGAACAATGTCTGTAGGACAGATGAGAGCAAGTTAGAGGTGTGTGGTCATAATGACCAGGAGATTTTTTTTTTAAATGAAGTGGACATGTTCACTTAAAAATTTTATTTTAGTTTTTGTTTAATTTGGTATTAATTGTGTTATATCTGTGTTGTATATGTAAAACATGTAGTGGAATGGCTGTGTCCACAGTTAAACCGGGGGAAAGCCAGTTAACCCTCACCATTTATCTATTATTTAGATAAATGTTTGTTATCAGCATGAAATACTGGCCCACTGTCCAAAGTTTAGTAAATAAATCGCTGCTACATTTTCACCAACATTTAAAAATGTAGAAGTGAAGCAGTCTCTTCCTTTGCCTTGTCAGAGTCTTCTTGTGGATGTCAGAGACCGGCCAGATTCCTGTCAGGAAAACAAAACATTCAGGCTTGTTTCAGTTTATAAAACAAATAAACTTCACTGATTAATCCAAGCGAAATGCAAAACCAAGAAATTTGTATGCAGGAGATCAAAACCTCCTCTCAGCATTAAGTGAAGTTTTATTCTTTGATCTTACGTGAAGTGCATAAAAACAGCACAAAAGCAGAGAGCATTACTATTTATTTCCCACCCAGGAGTATTGATTGCTAAACGGTAAATTAATGCCTTTTACATTTAAAGCAGTGGGCTCTCCCGCTAATTTCATTAATTGGAAAAGTGCCTGGAATTAGAATTGAGGCTCATTGGAGATAAGTTGAGGACAGAAACGTATCTGAAGTGCTTTTGAGCAAACTAGCAAGTAGGAGATGATCCAGACTTTGCTGATCATTTATGACAAACTAAAACTGACTCCTGTTTTCTCTCTACAGTAGATTCGAGTGAAATATGTTTGTGAGATGAAGTGAAATGTGTCCCTATCTTTACAGATAAGCACATACTATTAAAACTGTCAAACATTTTACTTACTATAATACACTGTGCATAGAAGAAAACGGCTATTTTGTCGGCACAAACTGGGATGAGAAAATCAAATCTACAGGAAATCCACCATGAGGCTCTGGTTTCCAAACAAGCTGTTTTTTCTCTGCTCCTATAAATACAGCAATTTATCAGAGAAAAGGGTTTGTTCTCTTAAAGATTTATTTTCTTTTTGTCATAGTTAAATGTTTCTTATCAGCAAAACAATTTCAATATAAAAAAATGTTTTCAAATGGTGATATAGGAAAAGGAAAACAAGCCAACATGGCCTGACAGAAAAAATGGAAATGCCACTGTTGCCAACCTTCTGAAATTATGAGTTAAGTTTGTCTGACAGACCCAAAGGAAAAAAAAAACACGCTAAACAGAGCCTATCTGACAGCATGAAGAAGGATGAAAGATTTTAGAAGCAGCATTCAGCATTTATAATGAAGTAAAGGACCATTTTATTACAAACACTTTGCACAACCAGTTATTGGGTTTGGGAGCCAATTCTTTTTTTCACATAGGGTCAGGTTGGTTTAGACAGTTTAGTTCCTCTAATGAATTGTAAATACTCAGGGTATGTTTGTTTATTTCTAAGATCTACTAGATCTGAAACATGACACAAAAAAGGCAGACTCTGTAAATCCCTATAAAATACTGTATTTTCCTACAATACAAAAAATGTAAACATGCAAACAGAGAATAATGTGAAGCAGTAATACACTCCATCCATATATTGGCACATTTTCCAGGAACCACATGAAGACTTGAGATATATATAAACGTACAACCAGAAAATGTCACGCCACAGTATTACTACACAGAAATAACATAATTATGAATGAACTGTGCTTTCCAGAAGCTCTCTGCACTTTAAGTCCCTGAAGAATAAAGAACACCTGGTCTGCTGGAGTAATGCTTTCAGAGGTTTTTTTTTCTTGTCTGTTCAGTTGGTCACAGTCATGTTGTAACAAAAAGGTGTGAAAATCAAACACCGAAGGTCCTCGACAAATTTCAAGGATTCGTATTTTAAGGTTGTACCAAGAAGTGTGAGCCAGATGAATAAAATATTTCTAACTGGCACAGCCTGAGCGGAGCAACGGTAGTGCTTTAAGGTGAAGCTGCAGCCATAATTTGTAGTTTTAGTAAAATGCTGATGGTTGTTTTTACTCCAGACTCAAAGGTCCAATTTAAAAAGAGAGAAATACTTACGATGTTATAAAATGTCTTGTAAAAGTATGAAAATCCCTTTTGACATTGTGCAATCACAAACATCAGTATAATTTATTCCGTTTTTATACTATAAATCAAAACTAACTAGTGCATAATTGTGATGTGAGAGAAAGATGATTCATGGTTCTAAATTTTTTTTACTGGTACTCTGACAAATGTGGTGTGCAGTTTTTTTTAGTTGTTCAGGTTGTGAGTTTTCACTAAATTTGGTGTTTTGCGTGTTGGTATAAAAGTGCAGCTTTCATTGAAGCTTTTCTTTCATCTGACCGGAGAACTTTTATACAAACTACAAAAGGTTCAAAATTAGGAACGCTTGTGCAAGGTACTGGAGTTTGCGTCAGTGACTTGTTTAAAATACAAATAAAGCGTAAATAATAGATCAGCTAGCCATGCTAGAGTGTTAAAGCTAGCTTTTATAGAAACAGAACAAAAAATGAGAATGAGATTAGGTTTTAGATATTTTCTTTCTGCCAAATAAACTATAACATGTTTTAGCTGGCAACAGCTCACACGGTTTTTTTAAACTGTGACTTCTTAGTACTTGTAGCGGCTAGCTGTGCAGCACTAAGGTTATCATTTTCTTGTTTGTTTTTAACAGGAATCATCTTTGGTAATTCAATTTCAGTTATGTCTTCATCTGATGGGATTCTTTATCTTTTAAGTCTGTTTGGAGTCTGCTGTTGAAAAGTACAGAATTTGCACCCCAGTGGTGGTTCTACACCAGACTTACCAGAGATTGCAATGTGAAGCCATGTTTCTTCAAGCAGTCACCAAACACAACTGAACCAAAAAGCAGGGCAATATTTCACTGTTTAATATACTAGCTATATTAAACAGTATGTATTATGTTAAGTATGTCCCTTTGGTATACATGTTAAGTATACCAAAGATAGTCTTGTGGCTCTGGGGCTGCAGGTTACAGACCCCTGATTTAGCAGGTGATCAACTAGAGCTAAAAGTTCAACACCTTATTTTTTAATTCATTGTTGAAGTAAAACTGCGATAGAAAAAAATTAAATTGGTCCAAGTGCCCATAATGGGGACCAGGACCAGTTCTATGGGGGCACTAGCCCCTCTTGGTTCCTGTCTAGAACCACCCATGGCCATGGCCTTGAGCTAACATGATGGGGTTAAAGGCTACAACAAGAAGCATCATTTGTGTTCAGCTTTGACAGGTCAAGTAATTATACCACTTATCCTTTCACCTTTGTAAAGAAACTGAACTATCAGGGACTCCTTTAATATCTGACTTTGCACCCCAGGTGAGTTCATTAAGAGGAGAATATTTCATCCCCACTTCCCCCTGGCCCTTTGTCCTGGTGATTTGGGTGCATGCAGAGCAATTAAGATGGCTATATTCAACTCCCAGTCAGAGGGCGTTTGTGTAATAACCATTTTCCTTTCAACATTTCATGGTCCATCTCTAAACTGGCGGCCAGTTAAAGGGAAAACTTACCTTTAAGAAATACAAGCTAATGAAAGGGACTGCAAATTGAAATGGGAATTTTTCTTTGACTTATATTGATTTACTTTTGATTACATTGTTTAATAATGATCAGACTTAAAAAATTAAATGCTTTTTGTTTTCAAAATAAAATAAAACTTGCAAGCTATGTCCTATTCCACCTAAACAACATGTCCCCCTGGCTTTCTGTGATGTAGCAATAACTTTTCCTGATCTGGAAGTCAGGCTGTCACTGATGTGACGCTCAAGCTACCCCAGGCACTGAAGCTTTGGGATTCACACAAAGCCAAGCCTCATCACTTTTATTTTAAAACGTGTTTTCAGACCTAACGTGTCTGGTTTCTGCTGAGGAGTCATGTTTGGGGTTTTATTTTTTTTGACTTTTACAATGACCTATTTAGAGAATGCTGTGTCATCAGGATCCCAGATGGTGTTAAAATGAATCTCTGTGAATCAGCGGGAAACTTTTCGTTTTTTAGTTTCTTTTCTTACATTTTTTAGTTACTGGGAGAATTGCAACACCCTATATGCTGGCGTAATGTTTAAATGACAAAAAAGAATTAAGTGGTTTTTGTTATACGGTTGCATTTTTATATTGAATGGTTTGTGTCTTGCACATTCAGTAAGTTGCGATATTATGTTTTTAATATTTCTCTAAAGGTCTTGGAAGATTTTATTTCGTTTTTGAACAAGTTTTGTCAGTAAATTCATGTTTTGAAAGCAGCAAAGATTACATGTAGAAAAGCAGAAATGCATAAAAATGCTTCATTAATTACATATTTTTGTTTAGATGAAGTGGAAAAAACATTGATTTTCTCTTCATTCACCTGTTAGTGGGTGGATTATAGTAAACAGCAAGTAAATATAAAACTATGATCAAGACCAGCAAACTATTGGTGGTCATAAAGTCATGTCTGATTGGCATATTTAAAGCAAAGTGGACCCTGTTTTGTTTAATCAGAAGGTATGGGCCAGTTGTCTTGTTTGTATTTCCAACTCTCTGTTGAGTTCTGACATTAATAATGTGATGAATAGAGCCAGAGGACACCAATTATTTTGACTAAGAAACAGTGTGTGGTGTATATGGATTTCCGTGTTGTTAGAATTTCCTACGGAAGTTAATGCACCACTTAAAAAAGGCAGACATCCCGCTGATTAGTTTGATGAGGTTCAGCTGTTGCCATGGACTCAGCGGAAACAATGTCAGAGGTGCATATTTTTCTTTTTTTTTTCCACAAACATTAAATTAGAAATTATTTTTGAGAAACACTCACTTTTTGGTGGATAGGACAGAGGTGACTGACAAGAGGTGATATGAGAAGACTACTTGGTGGAAAAGCAGGTAGGCTAACTATACCTAGTTTATCTTGCTAAAACCAGTCCCATTAGCTCATGTTTCCCAACATAATTGTAAAAATGTCCTGGTAGATGTGATAACTGCATTACTGCAGATATCATTATTGCATCTTCATTATGACTTCAAATGGAAATAATCAGACTTTCATTTACTGCACAATTTCGTGTCAAGTAGCATTGTGCCACAGCTTCTTTTAATTTATTTATTTGCGTGATTGTTCATGCAATGCGGTTATTTGTGAACGGTTTATTACCCCGAATCAGTCCACGTGCAGAAAAAGACTGTAGACGTCAAATAGCAACGCACCGTTTACGGTAGTAATAATGGACGCCCTTGTCTATCGAGTTTAAAGTTGTTGAGGCATGGGACAAGAAGAAGACACAAAAGACAACACTGCTTGTTCCTTTGTTTACGTCGGATTTGGTGTGTCTGGCTTCTTCTAGTGCAGGGTTATGACACGTCTCAAGTAGATGACAGGCCATGACCATCCAGACTGCAGAGGCTATGGAAAAAAAATATAAATTGGTTAAGTATTTGATTTAATACAACATATGGAAGTGGCACAAATCAGTTTTTGAGAAAGCTGCTCTAACATCTTAACTATGTCCGCTGAGATTGTGATGATGTTAAAAGGGCATTTCTTAATCAATTGTGCTTAATCGTGCTCCAGCAGAGAAACCTCAGGCTGTGTAATATTTCAGAGGAGAGTTGGCATGCTCAGAAAAATTAGTATGCCAATATAGGTTTAGAATTGAAGGTTGTAAGGTTTGAACAATATACACTGACCGCACTGAAGCAAAAAGCTTTATAAATAAATTGGAATATTTCAGGAAAGTTAATTTGAAATTCATATTGGATTCCATTCTACATTTGAAGTTTTTGTTTGTTTTTGGTATACAGCTAATGGAAACACACCATTCACACATTTTAAAATTTTCTTATTGATGATTAAAAATTATTTTTACAACAGAAATGTTTTGATTTTGTCCTGTTGTGACCAGCATTTTTTGATATTGATTCAAAAGTATTGCCAATATCAACGGACAGTTTACAAAATACTTTCATAATATATTAACATGACAAACGGTAACAATAGAAAAGCAAAAAAAAAAAAAAAACTGTTAATTTAAAAAAAAAAAAAAAAAAACTTGCAAAAAGCTTCATGAGAGCAAATCAAACCCAAATTTGTTTCTTGGTGTCAATATTTTGTGTTGATTTTACAGAAAGGAAGGTGTGCATACAGGGTCATTGTTAAAAGAGCTGCTGAGTCCAAGCACAGCAATGGCAAGTTCAATGGAAGAAAAAAATGTGAGCATTGGGTGTATAATGATATACTTTTCAGTAGCTGCTTCATAATTACATCAGTTTTACTGATATAAACAGCTGAAAATATGATTATTTTCAGGTACACCAGCATGAAGGCATCATAGCTCTTCACCTTGTTGAACTGCTCATTAGCAGCATTAGAGTTTTATAATTATGGAATAAAGACCAATCAGATTAGTAACCATTAAGTTTAGCGTCTTTCTTTTTGGATTTAAAAAATGGAGTAAAAGTGAATATTTGAGCTGTAAAAGTTGGTTTGAATGAAGATGGATTTGAGCGATGACAGGAGATGTTACGATGCCGGAAAAACAAAAGCTTCTGCTTGAAGTGAGGTCTTCACAACACTTTACTGTCTTCTGTCTGACAAACCTTTGAGGAAGAAAAGCCCAAGACATCCCACCCATGAAAAAACCTTTAAAGCAGGAGGTGAAAATAGTTTTTGGCAGCCTAGTTTTAGTCAGTCAGTCAGAACTTCCCGCTGACCTACAAAAATTCAGGTTGGTCTTCAGTGTAAATAGCTGAGCCTCCTCCTGTCCACATTGATTTTGTTTTAGATTTAAGTGCTAAAAGTAAAGATAAGATGTCCAGTTAGCAGGGCCAAGGATTAAAACCTACATATTTGGTTTGTTGAAACTGGAGTGAAGTGATTTTAATGAGTTTCGGTGACCTGCTGAAGTCTTCAACAATAAATTAACGACAAACTAAACTTTACTTGCACATCACAGACTCGCAGCAAATGTCGTCTCAACGTATTTTACAGGAAACCTTATTGATAAACAGAAATATTGAGTCAATCCAAAGCTTTAAACCTGTTGGTGCTCTTATGTCCCATGGGCGAAACATAACGTTATATTTTTTTTTTTTCAGCAACACCATTTCCATGTACATAAATATATTATTAAGAATTTTAAAGTTAAAATTATTGAGATTCCAATGCCAGTGAAAGACACAAACATAAGTGGAGACAGAGTAAACACTTCTGTCACTTGGAAATCCATAATAATGTCCAACCTACTCTTGTTTTCATTGCTGGAAATAGGCTAAAGATATTTTCTAGACCAGGGGTGCTCAAGTCCAGTCCTCAAGAACTACCATCCTGCAACTTTCAGGTGCATCCCGGCTCTAAAACACCTGAATCAAATGAATGGCTCGTTACCAGGTCTGTTCATAGCTGATCCTGGTCTGTTGGAGTAAGGATGCATCTAAAAGTTGCAGGATGGCAGCTCTCGAGGACTGGACTTGAGGACCCCTGTTCTAGACCCACAAAATGGAAAAATCTTCACCCGAAAACTTGGGGAACTGCACCCTTTTTTTTTTTTTTTTCTTTTTTTTTCTATTAAGGAAATATTTTAAGCCCTTTTTAGGACCTGCAATACCACTCTGCTTTATTCAGTTTACTGCTGGGCAATTAAAAATGTTGATTCAGAAGTAAGTATTTCATTTAGAAAAAAGTAGCTTAACATTTATGATTTCGGCCTGCCAGGCAAACAGTTTGAACATCAGAGTAGAGCTTGGGGAGGAGTTTTGCCTTCCAGGAGGAAGACTTTTAATTTGAGTCCACAAGTGCTTCATGTTTTAGATGTTTCCTTGAACAACCTCCCTAACTCTGCAGACAACCTCTAACGACTCATTTTACTCTGTTAAATCAGAGCACTGTACTACAAATGGCTAAACTGATGCTTGAAGGACCAATGAAGGCATTTTCATAAGTTAGAATGGTCCAGACCTATATTATGTTAAAGTTTGTTTGATTAACTTCCAAAGTCCACTTTTCTCTGCAGTCTCCTGTTTTACTTAGAAGTGTTAAACAAACAGAAGTACTAGGATTCTGAGCAGGAACCCTGTCTGGATAACCAGGAAACAATAAAAATATAAAAGTATGACAGGACAACACAGGAAAATATTGGAACAAAGATGCAGAAACCTTATTAATAATTCACCTGTCAAAGAGAATAAATAAAAGGAGAAGAAATAAAATCTAGATGAGCTGAAACATGTCAAACGTGGATGAAAGCAGAAGGAAAAATTAAAAATCCAAACAAGGAAAGAAGGCTTTTGAGAACAAAATGCATAAATAACTGCAAAAATGTAAAAGGAATAAAATAATCATGTGGTAAAATAAAAAGAGCAATTCAAAGGTTTGGCTGTAGTGATGAAAAAGTAAAATGTAGGTTAATTACATAAGGTTTTCATTATTTTTTGCTTAAAAAGAAATTACAATCGATGCAAATAAACCATGTTGATTATTGAACATGTGTTTAACAGTGCATGTTTCCGTTGTTCCGACCACAACATGAAATCCACAGATTTAAGCTTTTCTACCTCCCATCTGACACGTTATCTCTGACCTTCGATTCGGAGGGAGGACTGATCCCATCCCAGGTGAAGTAGAACAAAATGGTCTGATGCCAGAGCAGCTGTCCAGAACTTATTTTTTATTTAGTCAGAGATAAATGACTCCGAGCTTCATTAAAAGTGAGAAGGGACAGAAACTTAATGGAGCCCTGGAGCACTCTGGGAACCATTTGGTCCCTTTTATCCTTCCTCCTATGTATGACCTAATCAACCATGCTGATTATCCATAAACTGGGTGTTAAACTTTGTAGTTTGGCCCTTTACATCTATATGGAATGATAAAACTGATAAACAGGTTTTGCTAAAATTTTAAATTTTAGCAAAACAGCGTGACAAAGGATAAATCAGGTTTTTTGCAAGACCTGAATAGAAACGGATTTAGTTTAAGCTGAAATATTGCTGCCATTGACCAAAACATTGAAAAAATAACTAAATGTCCTTAAGTTGTGCACCAAGTAGAAGTGGTTGAATTTGGACCAGAGATCAGTGATTTTTGTGAATAATTCATGAGAAGCTACTCACTAGCTAACTAACTTTGTTAGCAGCACTGTGCATTTTGGATCATATTGTAAAATTCTAGTTGTGTATGAAAACATGGCTCATCAGAAGAGGCCTGTGATTTCATTTAATTTGTTTTGCTCCAGTAGTTTCTACAAACTAACCATCGGTTTTAAGAAATTATGATGTTGAATTGTTTTGTTTTAATACAGTTTTAATACAACTTGATGTTTTTTGCTTTGATATGTTAGTTTTGAATAAACAGGAAAAAATGGGAAGGTTAAATTGGTTTCATTGGTCACATTCAGTAGTGGGCACAGTACCACTAATCTAACAGTGGAGCTATTTTTTAGCTTAGCGTTTTAGCTAACTTTGAAAACCTCTAATATACAGCTTCCTTTAAACTATTTTTCCTAGATAAATTCTAAACGCTAATTGGCACTTTTGTAAACTTTTAGTAGAATAAAGTCCAACATCTGTATTGAAGTGTTGGTCATTGTCTGTTAAGAATGATAACCAAACTTAGCATGGAGACTGTTCTCACAGCAGTTCCATTTTTTTCTCCACACGTTCTTTACCTGTGATGCAGTGCAGCAAATATTTGTTCTGTACCCACAATGCAGTGCAATATTTTAAAATTTTCTGATGTCCTGCATCAGAAAAACCATCTTAAAAAAGGTTGACCTTGGAGTGACTGCAAGTTTTTTTGCAAGTTCATCTTTATACTTCATCCCAACATGTTAAGTTAGAGGGATTGCCAATCATAGTTTAAGTACAAGTAAGGAATGTCAGAAATATTGGCAATAATGTCTAACAATCCGAGTGAATTTATATGCTCGTGATCTCTCAGGCGTCGAATGAAGGTCAAACTCCGAGGCAGATTTTTTTTATTTTTTCTGATCTTTCCTCCAATCTCCTAAAGGTAATGTGAATCTTGTTGATGTGAAAAGTAGGTTGAAGCTGTCACAAATACTTGAGAATGTTGGGGAACTGGAGTGTAACTTGCCTCAGTAAACAGTCACTTCCACATCCATTGTGTATGCAGACATTTCCATGGAGAGGGTAGATCTCATTGGCCCATGATCTGCCTCAGTTTCCCCATCATCTGTGTGTGGCACTGATTTGTTTAGAGGCAACATAGGATTTTTATTTTGTTTTTGGTACATTTATGACAGCTTTTCCCCAACTCTGTGTTGTCTTTGGCAACACACAGCAGTACACCCGAGTTGTGAGTCTGCAGAAGAGAAATACTGGCCTTAACAATGACGCAATGGAATACATGAACCTGCTAGACCGAACAGAAGTTAACAGCATCATAATTTGATTAAATTTGAAGTCTTGACAGTATTGCCATACAATTTGGTGAAATAATTTTCACATCTTTTCTGTTTTTGCTTTTTTTTTTCTTTTACCCTTAACAGTTTTATGTTACATTTTTAAAATAAAAACATTTAATTAAGAGGAGAAAAGCTATCCAAACCAACCTGACCCTATATGAAAAAGTAATGACTCCTTAAACCTAATGAATAGTCGCTTCATTTCTGTAGGCAACCATTACCATCAAGCATTTACCATAAATGATCAAGAGTCTTTTACATCACTATTAAGGATGTTGGCCCACTTGTCTGAAGAATTGTTTGAGTTGGTGTATTTGAAGTGTTTTAAAGCGTCTGTTGACTTTACCTCCATGCTCTGACTTGGCCACTTGAGAGCCTTTATGTTGAGCAGAATTCATATTTACATCAATTACTTCAAGTCGTCCAGCTTCTTCAGCTGCCCCAGACCTTCGTACCACCATCCTAAAGTTTGTCAGTTTGTTTTATAAAATGCTGTAAGTTTAAGCCTGATGAAAAGCTTGCTAAAATTTTTTCTCATGGGGTCTTTTGGATCAGCAGTGTTTCCAGTCTCAGAACATGCCCATGGAGGCAATTTTAGTCCAGGCTACCTTTCTCATTGCTGATCCTTGTATATTGATCTTAAAGTTGGGTTAAATTAAGCCTGTAGTGATTTGGATGTTTGGATGTTGCTCTGAGTTCTTTGGTGACTTCCCATATGAGACACTGGCTGTGTTTCCATTAACCATATAATAGTGCCACTGCCAAACTATTGATCCAGGCTGTTTCTCTTCGAAACTAGACAGTTCATCTGATTCATCTTCAGTTACCGTCTCATTCACGGTTTGCCTCAAACTCTCGCTGTCACCATGTTATTTGTTTTCTCCTCGCAGTGTGATTGGTAGAAAATTTTCTAGTTGGGAGGGACTAGTGATGCATTCATAGGTGTCGGATAAACCATACTCGCAGTGAATTTGACGGCGAAAGTTTATAATTTGAACGACAATTTATACTCGACGGTTGCTATATAGCCATTTTAACTATAGTGAATTGAAAATATCGCAATACATCGAGTATACTCGATATATCGCCCAGTCCTAGTGTAGGAAGAATTTCCAGTTGTGGTCAGCCAGCTGAAATGGGTCTGTTACCTTATTTAATATGATAGAGAAGATGGTTTCAACTTCCTCCTCCTCTCTTTTCTCTTTGGTCCTGCTCTGCATCCATGAACGCTCCTTTTCAATTCCTCTGGGATTTTGGGTTATAGTTCAGGTATTATTTGAGCACTGCGCATGCTAATTAGCTCCTGGCTGTGTAGGTGAAAAAAAATTGCTGCCATGGTTCTGCAGCATAACAACTGTCTGAAATAAAGAGCAGGATCAGAAAACTTTGCAACAGCACAGTTTCCAAAACAAGAGGAAATATTTGTCCAAAAAACAAATCCTCAAACAAAAGTCCACAAAAAAAGTTATGTAACAGAGCTCCTCAAATATGGTGCCACCATGAGTGGCATAACTCATGGTCAACAATTACTTTTCACAAAGGACCTGATTGGTTTGGATAGTGTCCTTCCTTTAATGAATGAAATGATTGTTGTAGAAACTGTTTTTGTTTACTTGGGATGCAGTTGTCTGTAATTACTGTTCAAAGAAATGAAGAAACATAAGTGGGAGAAAAAAAATAGAGGAAACCTGTAAGGGGAAAGGGAGGATGATTTTGCATGCGTTGAATGGTGTATTAAGGGAATAAAACCCTTGTTTTACAGTGTTGTATGGCCGTGACTTTGTGCTATGATCTGAATCACGACTGTAATCATATTCATAATCCGTGGCACAGTTACACTAGGCTGCCCTCAGGTATTAGACTTGTGTAGTTGTCGTGAAAAGAAAAATTGTCTTCAGCTCATTAAAGTGTCTTTTCAAAGCTGTTTGTGGCTGAAAATAACATCCTTTTGTATTACAAATAAAAAACACACAGTAACATTTTGAGCAACCCTGCTTATTATAATTAGAAATAAAACTGAAAACTTGCTTACGATCTTTAATGTGGGAGTTTTATTTTCAGACACCAACCTAAGTGTCTTCCTCCAGCCAAGCTCTGCAGGAATTGAAGTGATGAAATGCCGCGAGGTACTTACAAAGAGAGTTGCATATGTATGCAAAACCTTTTAAGTGTGAAAGCCAAACACAGTCACGTTTCAATTTTTTAGATGCATATTGCCTTTCCAGGGGGCACTACACTCAATTTTCATATATCAGCATTAATATCCAACAAAGCGTTCTCTACTGTAACTGTGGATAATAACACTCAGGACTGTCACTGAGACCTATATACAAAACATTGTTTGCTCAGCTCTTGCATGCATTGTGTGCTCTGATGCTGGGATTGGGGACTAGAGTATAAACCATATATTCAAAAAAGTACTAAAGGGCTGTTTTTTTACTAGGTTTAGTTTAACCTTTCTAAAAAATTCTTTTCCTAGAAATCTGTCTGGCAGTGAGTCCAACAAGAAAAAGTAAAAGTATATGTTTTCAGATTTGAGTGCATATTTAGTTTGTAAAATATAGGTGTTAACTCTTTTATAAGCAAAGAAATAAGAATAGTGAGTGGAGTCTTGTGGTGCCTTTTGACTTTCTTCACTGTAAGATTATGACTTTCTTCCAGTCTTGGCCTGGATTCTCTTGCAAGTTAAAAAAATCTCAATGGAATTTTCTTGGTAAAATGAAAGTTAATAATAGTAACAGGTCACCTATTGGGATGTCATTGGTCATGCATCCATTGACATGTTTTCTATTTTCCTTTAATTCTTATCAGTATTGGGTCTCCGTTAGGGCTGGGCGATGTATCGCGCATACTTGATGTATCGCAATATTTTCAATTTACGATAGTTAAAATGGCTATATCGCTATCATTGAGTATAAATTGTCGGTCAAATAATAAACTTTCGCCGTCGAATTTACTGCGAGTACGGTTTATCCGACACCCTATGAATGCATCACTAGTCGCTTCCCCCTTCCAACTTGAAAATTTTCTACCAATCACGCTGTGCAGAGAAAACAAACATGGTGACAGCGAGAGTTTGAGGCAAACCGTGAATGAGACGGTAACTGAAGATGAATCAGATGAACTGTCTAGTTTCGAAGAGAAACTGCCTGGATCAGTAGTTTGGATTTTATATGGAGGATGTCGAACAAAATGAGGTAATTTGCAAGACATGTTGTAAATTTATTGCCACAAAAGGTTGAACCACAAACTTATTTCCCCCCTAATCAGACTATTCTTTTACGTGCCGTTCAGAGCTGCGCTGCCGCGGTGGAACCATTTCGTTAAAGTGAAACCTGGAGATGTAGGTATGATTCATTTAGTGATATGCAATGGGAAAAGTAACTCAAAATTACGCCATTCTTTTTTTTTTTTTCTTTTTCGTTGCCATAGCAACTGACAACAACGCAACTTTATCAGCACCAAAAACTCTCAAACATTACCCCCACATAGAGCAGAACATTCAGTTTGTTACAGTTTCTGCTTTTAGACT
>CAEGAE010010413.1:0-71159 GCA_903067095.1 Girardinus metallicus
CCCTGGTCTAATTTATAACAGAGGCGCAGCAAAATGTGCAGAACAAATCCAAAACCTGTGCACCAATAACAGTATAGGTACAATTTAGAGCCAAAATTAGAGTGATTCACTTTGTGGACAAGGAACAGGCAATGGTCAGGAGTCAGAAAATAACAAGTCAGGTATACAATCAGGACCTTGCTCATTTGACAAGGATAACAACAGCCACACTCACAGTGAGCGCAGCTGGAGTTTATATAGACAGCAGGACAGGTGAGAACAATCAGCACCCAGCAGGAACAGAGCCACAGGTGAGAGTAATGAGTTAATCAGCACATACGAATGGGGTAGAGGAACATCATAAAAAAGGAGGAAATTGTGATAAAAAGGCAAATGTTAATCACTCACTTTAATCAGATACACCCTTTCTAAAGCATAAAGTACATATAAAGAAGAGCTGCAACTTTGTTTTTTATCATGATTTTAAAGATCTACAAAACTTTTCACATAGCTTGTAAAGTTCATATGTTTTGGAATCTCCAAACTTCCATGTGCATATCCAGCTTGGATTTCCTGTTTATTTCATTAACCTGTTCATAAAACTTCTAGCTGATCTTGCACTTGGTGCTTTACAGTGGAAACTCAAAGTCTACACACACTTTTGAAAATGCCAGTAATGATAGTGATAGTAATTTTAAAACGTTTTTCCACATTAATCAAATTTGTTCTTCACATTCTTTATAAAGTGCCTAGCTCTATTTTGTATATATGATTTTCCTTTTTTCCTCTTGAGAAAATGGATAATTTAGCAACAACAAACAACAAATACTTTATCAAGTTCTAAGAAGTTGCTAAGACTGGCTGACTAAATCAATGGAGAACTGACTAAACCATGTGCACTGAGAGAGGAACGTGCTTCAAAACAGGAACTTCTGAAAGAGGAGAAAGAGTGCTGAGAGTAAAAAAAAATCAGAAAGCAGAAGCTGTTATGGAAACAATCATGACACAAACATCCATTCTGTAAGCTTTTATTATTTTGTGGTGATCTCATATTTTTTCCTACATTTCTTACTGATTCACTCCACAAAAAGACTGCATTCTGATTATCAGCTGACTTTTAAATGTAGCCTAATTGCGTATTAATAAGAACAAGACACTAAGCAATCGTTTGCTTTGTTCTTGTCCAGTCACAATCAAACTGCCCTCTACTGGAAGAAACATGTAAATGCAATTTGCAGAACGTCAGAAGGGAGATTGTTGGTGCACGCTGACTGTGACTGTTATCTCGGTAAATTACCAGACAACATAAAGAGATTGTTTTTTAATAATGATTAAACTTATTATGAATTCACCACCTGGGGACCCCAGGACCGAAATGGGTCCTCATGGCAACTTCTGAGGCAAGAATTTTGCCTGTCTTAATGATAATGGCATGAGTTTACCTGAAGATAAATGGTTTGGATCAGTGTTAAGATCTTATCCTATACCTTACATCTCATCACAGTTTAAATATAGCACATGAACTGCACGCATTGGACACTGATATCAAATGTGTGTAGTTAGCTGATTTAAGCTATCAGTGAACAGCTATATGAACTCAGACACACTTTACATCAAAGTTAAGGGTTCAACACTGACAAACATCAACAGAGATGAGTCATAGACTGCGTTTGTGGGCTTAAAATCCTGTTGAAAAGTACTGAGTTGAATGAAAATGACATTGAGACAATATTGATTGTATATCTCACTGCCCTTTATAATGAAGCATTTTGTAGCCTGAAGCTGGGAATAAATTGCATTTGACAGAAGTGTCACGCTCATCGGTGGAACTGGGTGAACACACTGACACAAATAACTGCATAAAGAACACACATCCAGCTGGGTGCTCTGTCCAGCTTCTGTTACAGTTTCTTGTTGAAATCAGGATATGGGTAAGACTGATTTTTCTCAACTTTAATGAAAACAACACAGAAATGTTGTTCATATTTAAAGGCACCAGCAGAAACTGCTGGTGCCTTTTAACTGCTTAGTCCCCTGCAACATGTTGAGAAAATACAGATCACAAACTTGAAAAATTAAAGGAATCCTACCATAAAACACAACAGTAAAGAATTATTCTAAGTGGTAAACCAAAAAGACAAATAAATTAATAATAATAATAATTAATTAATAATGTTGCTTCTTTTATTGGGTGCTGTCCGAACTGCAACACCCATATGTTGTGTCTAGTTGACTCAGACCAATAGACCAGCTGCTTGTTGTGGTTTGATTCCAAAACTAGCAGCAAATGTGCAGCAAAATGGCTAAAAAAGAAAAGAATCAAGGTTTCAATGACCCAGTCGAAGTCGAGACCTTAACTTCGCTTTGCAGAATCTTACAAGAAACAATTGTCTGCAAATACCAATGAACTGAAGCAACAAGATTGGGCCAAAATTTTTGTCTAATGTCAGACAGAAACTGACTTCCTCAGTCATTGATGTTAAAGAGGATTTCTTCAAGTTGTTGAATTTTAATTGAAATTAGTTACTTTCCTGCTCTCCTTTTTAGAGAATTAAATAGATGAGCCATCAACCTCATCAGAGCAAACGATCAATGTCTTTCAACCAGTATTGATGAGGAGAGAAAAGTTAGTCATAGCGGTAATCATAGCATCAATTCTAGCATGTTTCCACCCACTAATCAATTATTGTAGCAATGTCTGTGCAGTTCTTCACACAGCCGGGCTCTAGGAATCAGAAGTCCAACTGCGGTGAGGACAGGCAAGATAGAAGATGGCTCAACGGGCTGATCTCATCCATGCTGGGATGTTGCTTCTGACCATGTGGTTGCAGGTGGAGGTGGCTGCTGCAGGTAAGCCACAACTAAAAAATACCATCAGCAGACTTTGACTGTAAAAAACTGGGTAATATTGCAAGTGGGAGTTTCATGAGAAATAAAATGAAATGGCGACAGAGGTGGGGGGAAATGTAGAATTTTACCTATTTTTTCGACTGAAAGTAGAGTAATTGGATTTGGGGTCTTTACAAACCAACACAAGAGATCCTATAATGGCAATCATGTTAAATACATTTAGAAAAAGATGTTAAGGAAATCATTTACAAGGAGACCTGAAAATGCAGCTTTGATTTCTGTGATTTTTTTTTTTTCACTCTATTTATAAAAGAATTTCTGCAGTCTGTGGGTTGACTCACCGGAACCTCACAGCCGGTGGGTGAGTTCACAATACATTGTGTCTGCATGACACTTGGGGAAGGAAGTGTCAAACATGTATGAGAATCAGAAAGAGGAAACTGAGTTTTTCTTGACAAAAATCTATTCTGAAATCCCGACAGCTACAGAAACAGTGCAGTCCTACAGAGGAAAGGCTGCAGAAGGTGGTGCACTGAGACAAAGATTTAATTAAACATGACCCACAATCCTTCATTATCCACACAGCAAGTGCAGCTGGGCTGATCAATGCCATGGATTTTCATGATACTGTCCCACTATCTGCCCCAGTAAATAGTCACAGACAACTTGTTGGCAAGCTCTGAATGTGAGCTGTATTCTGAGTGTGACATGCAGTAACTTCTCCAGTTCCTCCATTTCACTTTTTGTCTTCCCTCTCTGGAAGCAGGTCTGCTGAAAGCTGACTTCGCCCAGGAAGGAGGCAGTGATGGCAACACCATCAGCCACTCCCAATCCCTGTTGCAGCGGCTGGAGGCCCTGCTGTTTCAGGGGAACGGAAGTGACGTTTCTCTCCGTGTGGAGACGCCCAATGCTGACGAGGTGAAGGTGATCCAGGCTCACTCCCTGGTGCTCTCCCTGCAGAGCTCGGTGTTTGAGGAGATGCTGCAGAGCCGCAACAGCAGCACTGTGGTGCTGAGAGAGAGCTCCGACTGCGCCGCTGTGTTTGACAAGTTCATCAGGTGAGGCTGGAGCAGTGAATACCCACCACATCCCACCATTAAAGTCAGACTGAGCTATCTTGCCACCTAGAGGGTTGTTCCATGCCCTACACCTAAGACAAATCAAAACCTATGGTCAATCAAGCAGAAACTTGATGTGTGAGGGAAACTGTTGAGCTGGCCATTGAAAACTTCTTTGTTGCAGGTAGAAGGAGACTGGACAAAGACACTCATTATAATCAATACAGAAAAACAGCTCTCTATTTCTCATGAGCTAATGAGGTTCTTGAAGACCTTAATCTTTGTTTTTTCTGGACTGAAAAAGAAAACACCTTCAGCAAATCGAGCCTTTTTATCTGTGTTTGCATCTCTTATCCACATGCAAACATCACTTGAGATGAACATAGCATATTTCTCTGACCTGCTGTTTTGGTATTTTAATGGAAACTGAGATTTTGGGAAACAGTTACTCAGAATACCACTTCGCACATACTCAGCATTGCTTGGTGCATAGCATACCAACAGAAATTGAGATGTTTTTGACAGTTCTTTTCATAAACCTGACAATATTTGTTGCTGGTATTGTTTATGGCTTGATAAAGACATGATAATTACTGTCAAAAAAACAAACAACAACAACAAGGTAAAGGTTGTTAAACTTGCACATTTTCAGAGCTTAGAGTACATTTCACGTTACTATTTTTCAGATCTTACAGGTTACAGGTTACTATTAGTAATGTGATCTTTAAGCTACTTTCTGAGAATTTACGGGTTACTTTCTGGAACCTATGGCATGCCGTCTAGAATTTAAGGTGCATTATCCTGTTTTGCAAGTTACTGTCATGGAATGCAAAGGCTACTCCCAGGAACTAACATACTATGCTGTATTGTGACAGCATAGTATGAGACAGATCGTCATCTGTAGAAATATACCGCTTCCATCAAAAACAACCAATCAGTACCAGGAGGAAGATCTTAGTGCTGTCAATCAAACTTTTTTACTTTGCTAAATGGAAACAACCATTACAAGAAAACTGCTAACTAGCCTTAGCATTCATGTCAGGCTGTTATTGGGAAGGAATTGTAGCATAGAGGGGAGCAAGGAGGAGGGTGTGAGCAGCACATCCATAGTATTTTCAAGAACATATACATTACCTTCCTGGAATGTACAAGCTACTTTCCCGAAGCTCTTAAGTTACTTTTTGGAACTTGATTGTTACATTCTGGTGCAGTATTATGCATAATGTCCCATACATCAATAAAAGTTTCCAAAACAGAGCCAAAAGTTTCTGTTACTCAGTCAAAGAAAAAGCTCCAGAAGTTTTACGTATCCTCTGCAAAATCAGACAACAGTGTAAAGCTGCTAGATTTCTCTCCTATGTTGAAAACTACATGATTACTGAGGATTTTACACTGTAAAACACAATTATAGCTTCTTAGATAGCTTTGGAGCTGACTTCCTATAATGATTAAGGAAGCAAAGGTAAGCTGTTCAAAAGGTTCAAAAGGTTTAAATATGTACTAAGAAAATATTTTAATTAATAGTAATTGAAATACCTTAAATAGAAATGTCATTAGCAGGACTTTGCATATTCAGCAGTTCTGTTGAACGTTTTTCTGAACAGAATATTCATTACTTGTCCTGCAATAAATTTTAAAATATGTGAGTAAGATTTGGTTGTTTTGCGGGTAACATTTAAAGATGTAAACCTGTTATCCTCTTTTCTTTGTGCAGGTATCTGTATTGTGGAGAGATTTCTCTTCGGCTTGACCAGGCCACACCTCTGCACAAGTTGGCCACCAAGTACCAAGTGCAGAGCCTCCAGCAGGGTGTCACCAACTACATGACCCAGAATTTGGCCAGAGATTCGCCTTCAGGTCATGTTGCAGGCTGGTATGAATATGCCCTGCAAGCAGGGGATGTTGTTCTGAGGGATAGCTGTCTGCAGTACCTGGCTTGGAACCTGTCATCTGTGCTGCAGAGTGGGGAGTGGGTGTCTATCAGCAGTCAGCTGCTTATGACCCTGCTTCAGCGCTCTGATCTCGTCCTACAGAGTGAGACAGAGCTCTTTGCAGCTCTAGAGGCCTGGATTATCCAGAATGAGCCCGACGGTTTGACGGCAGAGAACACATTAAGAGCCGTGCGTTATGCTATGATGCCTCCTAGGGAGCTCTTCCGCCTGCAGACCCAGTCAACAGTCCTGGCTCGTTATCAGGAGTCAGTCCGTGATCTGCTGTACATGTCCTACCAGTTTCATTCTGCCTCGCCACTGCAGATGGCAAAATACTTTGATGTGAATTGTAGCCTCTTTGTCCCAAGAAACTATTTGTCTGCAGTGTGGGGTTCACCTTGGATAATCAACAATCCGACCCGGGACGACCGCAGCACCAGCTTCCAAACTCAACTGGGGCCCAGCAGCCATGATGCCAGCAAACGAGTTACCTGGAATGCCCTGTTCTCACCACGCTGGTTACCTCTCAGCATGAGGCCCATGTACACAGAGAGTGGCGCCATGCAGCCGACACGGGTGGAAGGAGGGCGCCCTCGCATCATCATCACGCCAGCAACATCCAGTGCAGATTTTGCAGGAGTGAACTTCCAAAAGACAGTTCTTGTGATGGCTCAGCAGCACGGTAAGCTAGTTGTGAAACATGTCTACAACTTCCACCAGAGCACCGAGGAAAACGGTGACTTCTTGGCCGAAGCCAATCTGTACAGGCGCACTTCTGAATACCTGATCGACAGCTCCCTCTGCCTCCATGTTGTGGTGAAACCGCTTTACCAAACCCTCATAACCACCAAGAACTGACTACCAGCCCTCACTCATATCTGAATCCTCCTCGCTTGGTCTGTTGTTTGTCTTTTCACATAAGATTACCGTTTTCACTTGGCAACTAAAATTTTCAGTGTTCCGTCTTGTGGCAAGGTTCATGAGGGAAATCATGAACACATGTCGTAGCTTGGTGCTATTCTCAGTTGTTGTGCTGTCAAAACTAATCACAACAAATCCATCAAAACTGTTTAAAAGCCTTAAAAAAGAAACGTATGTCAATTAAAAACTTTAAAAAAATGCATTTTTTCATGATTTTGTTGTAAATTATTGACAGTGTATTTGACAATAAGAAGAACAAAGAACATTCAGCAGTTTTCTTTCATCTAAATGTTATTTTTTCAGGTGCTATTTTCAGTAAATTTATGAACCCAGAGAAAAACATATTTGCTTTTTATGTTAAAGGGTCATAACTAGGTTGTATCAAAAAGTACATTTCTGATCAATAAATCATTAAATAATTGCTTTCTGGGCACCAAATCCCTATCCTAACAACTAGATTGTGACTTTTCAATCTTTATTTCTTTCCTGTATGAATCTGTTGATGTCCCAACACTTGATCACTTAGTTTATTAAATTAATTTTTGCTTGCATATGATTCATGTTACCTACTAATAAAGACTTTTACAGTTATGTGTGTCTTGGTGATTTGCAAAAATACAGTGCTTTGCAAACATATTCGTACCTGACCAAATAAACTAGTGAATTACTGTGAAGTGGATGAAAAATGAATCATAATTTGTACTAACAAATGAAAATCTAAAATATTATATTACAGGCAGTGCGTTTTAAAAGAAAAAAAAAAACCCATCAGATTATAACAACATGATGAAGGAAATTAAGGTTAAGGAAATATCTTGGTAGAATGTTTTTGTTCTGGTCAATAATAATGAATGAGAAAAGCATTTTATTTGTTTTGATCTTTTTCATGTTAGGATGATGAAAATTCACCGGCAAACACCTTCACTGATAAATTGGCCTCCGCAGCTCACCAGGCCCTTTTCATACAACTTCCGTTTGGATTCCATACAGCGTATCCTTACTTCCGGAGGATGAAGTTTTTTTTAGTGTCTAAAACATCTGCCACAAATATGATTTGCAAACAAATTTTCTTTGATCGAATCCAAACAAAGGCTACAAATTCTTCACTGAACGACACTTGTTTGACTATGAAGGTATGTATTTTTGTCTTGTCCTTAATTGCTATTATGTTAGCTAGCTAACATAAATGGTTAGCTAGCTAACAGCTTATTCTTTAGCTAACAAATAAATTAGTTAACAAATAAATTTGTTAGCTAGCTAACATCACGCGGCATTTCTGTTTTGCAAATAAAACGTTTTCGGTCTCTAATCTTGATTAGCTTCTTATAATACTTATAGACTGGGGTTGCCACCAGTCACGTAAAATACGCAAAACAAGTGTTTCACCCATGACATCAATGCCCATAAATGGTAAGAGGGGAGACATGGAGAATGAATATTTATGATAGGATTTATTTCTTTCAAATACTTGTTCACGTCGGAGTTTGTCAAAAATATATGGTGATATTCTGATAATAATGATATAGGTTTAATGCAGTGAATAATATATATTTGCTAGTTTCAAAAGGATTTATTCTATAGATAAACTATGTTACTATTTTTCTTTTTCCTTTTACATGGGAACAGTCGTATACGAACCTAAAAAAAAATAAAACCACCTATTTTTTTTCTTAGGTGATTTTGTTTTTTGCCCCCTTTTTTCATTCCATTTGTTTAATTTAAAATTAAATAATCCGTTTTTAATCCTTTTCTGATTTTTCAAGC
The DNA here is from genome assembly GCA_903067095.1 of Girardinus metallicus. Taxonomy (NCBI): domain Eukaryota; kingdom Metazoa; phylum Chordata; class Actinopteri; order Cyprinodontiformes; family Poeciliidae; genus Girardinus; species Girardinus metallicus. The sequence goes on from CAEGAE010010413.1 coordinate 8,504, forward strand.
AGATTGGACTTGTAAAGTGAACTACAATTGAGAAAACGTGATAGTTGCGTGAAACGCAGCCAGTGAAAGCTTCGCGCCGTTTAAATCCCGCGACTCAGTTTCCCACAATCCTCTGCGGTCCAAGCAGGAAGAACGTTGTCTCGCAGGGGCTCACTCTGATCCAAGTTAGGAGCTTTCAGCTGCCAGCCTTGGCCCATCATGTAAGTGCTGCGGAGAATTCTTTGCAGCGCATTTGCAAAATTACCTGCTTTCCCGACGCCTGCGCGGGCTGTGCATCCGTACCCGCGCCCCGTGCACGGACACGCACGTCTCGGACCCAAGAAGGCTCCAGGTGCATGAAGATCGAGGCTTGTATTTTGCATCTTTGTTGCAAAGCAAGCCGCCGAAGCTCCAGTACGAGGGCAATGGAGGGAGGGAGCGAGAAAGAAGGCAAAGTCTTTTGTGCTTCCCCTCCCCCTCATCAAAGCAGAGGGGAAATGCCTCAGCCAAAGGGAGGTAAGAAAATGAAGCCGATCTGTGCAAAACTAGCCACATGCAATCACAGCTGCAAGGTTTGCAACGTGCACGGCTGCAGCCCGAGCACGGTCGGTGCATTTTAAAGTTACAAGGCTTAGGAGGGTCAGTTGCATTTCCTGTTTGAGATCTTCCCCTTTGCAGTTCCTGGTAAGACGATGCTGTGTGTTCTCATACTGACGCTAATAGCAGCGCACAGGCTGGGGATGTTGGGCACAGTCACGAGAAAAGACAAGGACACTTGAACTCTTTATAATCAACTCTGCACGAGTTGATGCACGCTGCTCAAGGTAAATCCTAAGTGCCGTGTCACGTCCAGGGCCAGAAAGTGTGCGGCTTTGGTGCAGGAGAGCGACACACTCTGCAGCTGTCAGTGCTCAGATCTGTTTCTGCTTCTCGGAGACAAAATAATAATAATAGTTAAAAAAAAAAATCTATAAATAGAAAATGAGCTTCAAGGAGGTGGAGAGCTGCATAGTCTTTTAAAAGTCTGCAGGGGAAGAGCGTCAGCTGCTGCTTTTGTCCAGAAACTGGATATGAGTGAAACACCTGGGTGTCCACTGATGTGCAGCATGCTCAGCACACTTTGACCCCGAGCTCAGGCAGCATGCAGTAATGCCTGGGCCCTGCAGCCGCCCAGCTCCTCAGTATCTACGGTGCAGGCAGTTTTGCATGTAGCTCTTGGGGGTGTGGGAGCGGACAGTTGCAGTAAATGCAGCTCAGGTCTTTTTTTTTTTTTTTCCTCTTCCTCCCCTCTCTGTGTTTCCCGGAAGTCCAAAGTGAGGCTGGTTTATTGCACAACATGCAGAGCACACACAGATCACACACTCCAACTGCAACAGGCTGGGTGAGGGGTGTGGGTGTACAGGTAGAAGGGAGAAATTCCCGGATGGTCAGGGCCTGTTTATCGGCTACAGTCAAGTGTCCACCCACCTACACAGAGGAACTGTCTTGTTGCATCCGGCTCATCCTGTGATGAATAATGCACACGTTTTATTTATGTTCTGTACATGAATGAGTCGGTCAGGGGCTTTCCTGAGAGCAGAAGTGGGTTTCGGTTGACACTCGCTGACGTCGCCTGCTGCACGAGGCCGCTGTCGTGCAGCCGCCTAATCTTTCACTTCAGATTTTTTTTTTTTATTTCAGATTTCGTTTGCAGGTTTCTGAAACAACAAAATGGTGCTTGCGCTGAATGAAAATTGCTTCCACTGGTCACCTTTAGGCCAAACGGCTGCAGATGTGAGACATTAACGGTCCCCAGCGATGAAAAGAATTGGTCTGAGTAAAATACGCTGAAAGATTTGTTGTCCGCAGCTCCTCCAGTGTGAGGAATTTCTTGCTTTACTCTGTTTGAATAACTTTAAATGCTTCATACTCGACAAATGGTGGGTTTTCTTGCAGCTTCATAGCTTTAATTTCAGTGGTAGCAGTTTGTCTGAGCTATTACTGCTTTGCAGGTTGTCATCAGATTCTGATTCAAGCTAAATGTAAAGTCCTGGTCAGACATTCAGGAAAAATATCAGAATTAGCTGGATTAAGAAATAAACAGTTTTTTGAAAATTTTTTTTTTGCCGTGTTAAGGCAGTTGTTCATTATTTCATCCAGCTGGTAATCAGGAGGAGCAATGTGGACATTGGTGTTGGAAATACAGACATTTTGCCTCACAAAGATGATGGGTCAAACTACGATGGGCCAAACAGTTGCACCAAAAAAAAAAATCCTTAGATGGCATTGTTATTATTTAGAGGCATTCGTATCTTAGTTTGCTAGATGCTTCAATGTTCTTTTAAAAAGCTTATGCGAACCATAAGATATAGAGAATCCTGCATCAAGACAGAATTATTTTTGTTATTAGGATGCTAATTTAAAGACGCTTATATAAATAATAGCTAAGATTTTTACATCGATTTGTATTTAAAATTAAACTTGACCAATTAGTAGTTTTTGACTTATCATATGTATGATCATTAAAAAAAATAAAAGTGAACTATTTTGCTACTTTTCTTGACTCTTGACAAGTTTAAAATCAAGGTGAACTGGAGCTCTGGTTTTAAACCAGGTCCAAATATGAATTAAAGCACCAAAATGAGTATTTTATAAAGGTAAAAAGATCACTAATGGTGCTGTCATAACCGCTTGCGGTGCATTATCAAAGAATGCAAAAAAATTACAACTGAGTGACATTATGGACCTATTCTAGTCCAGATCAGTATCTAAAACCAAAAACATCTTAGTGTATTCCACTAAGATTTGAATCTCCCTTTGTAGTAGTTTTTTTTATTATTATTTTTTTTTATTTTATTTTTATCTTTTATTTTGCTGTTGTGGGAATGTGTGATGACTGCCACTACTTGTTACAAATGAATTGCCCTTTGGGGACTTGATAAATTGGAGTAAAACAAATAAAATCTATGTAGTGTTGGATATTTTGGTTGAAATAGAGGTGATTTATAGTCCTTATGCCAAAACAGGAGTAACATGTCTCTACACCACACTACAGAAGTCATCGTTTTGCTTCATGATTTGTAGAACCTACAGGTAATAAAATCCGATGACTATTCATCCAGTTAAAGATTAATGTTTTGTAGTTGAAGGCCTTAAACATTATAAAAAGTGGGGAATTTGAGTCTGGAAAATGTGAAGGAAGCCTAAAGACTGAGCTGAATTAGAGATGCGAACAGTCGAGTCTCTCTGGGGTTGTTTGTGGTATTCCTACAGTAGTTTTGCTCCACCTTTACATGCTGCCGTTCAGTTCTGCTTTTGTAATCTCCTATTTTTGAGACACTGAATTCTCAAGAATCAGGGGTTTATTTTTGTGCATTCAAGACTTTGTGAGCACAGAAAGCCTTGAATGTTGGGTAGCCAACATGTGTTTTAGTACCTCATAAGAAACTAAAGTCTCCATGGCTGAATGGCAGATTTGTGCTCGGCAGATTCATGAGTCACCAGATGGCTCACCTGTGTGACAGCTCTATGGCTTTTTTTCAGTCATTTTAGACTTAATGAAGGGGTAGCATATCTTTTTAAGCTTCCTCCTTATGCTTGTGCTCATCACTCATGGAGACTAATTTTAGGATTCAGTGGTATCATTTGACCCCTTCATCTCATCTGTCATAGAAGGCACATAAAGCTACAGGTTTATTAAGAAAATATTGATAAATTGTCCAGCTGGAGTACCATACTTAAAAGTGGTGCCTCAGAAAAATGGAGAGCATAAACCTGGAGTTTTCATACAATCTTTACTGGGGATTGCTGTACCTTTGCACATCCCTTAATTGTTTTTACATGTTGTCATATTGCAACTACAGATTTCGATGTATTTTACTGGCATTAATGTTTTGGAGCAGCATAAACTAGTGCCTAATTATAAAGTGGAAGGAAACTAATTCAGGATTTTCAAAAGTTTTTGTGATCTAAAATACAAAAATGTTTCAGCCATTCTGAAATGCTTTGTAAATTCACTTCTTTTTTTTTGCCACAGTTACAGCTTCAGATCTCATTAAGAGACACAATTTTTTGTGTAAAGTATCAATTTTCAACTCCCAACAGAATCTTAGTTCATTTTGGGTCTCAACTTTTACTGAACCATTCAAACACATAAATATGCTTTGATCAAAACCAGGGGTCCGTAACCTGCTGAACCAGAGCTTCACTTAGCTCTTTAATCTCTCCAAAGAGCCTCTTAATGACTTTGTCCAACATGGATACAGAGCTGACTAATGTTTTTAAATGGGCAAGTAATAAAAAGGCTGATTATAGCAGGTCTTCTATGTATTTTTGCTGGAAGGTCTGCATGAAACATTAATAGGACAATATTTTTTTTTTTCTCCATTTAGTATGCTTTTTTCCAAACAAAAAAAAATGTTTTTAACTCTTTCTTTGTAAGAGACTTGTAAAGTTTTATCTTTAAAAACCTAATCATAGAAACAAAATTATGGCTTGCTACCCACAGAACAGATTTATAGATGGCAGATATAAAACTTGATAAACAATTTTACATACAGTTCAATCCAAAACTGTTCACACCCCTGGTAGTTTCAGCATTTATTTTTGTTTTCTTTGGGGGAAAAAAAAAAAAAAAGTCAGTTGGTAAAATGACATAAATGTGCCAGCGCTATGAATAATCTTGACTTTATTTGTATGTTTTCCAGATTTCAGTTTCACTTCTTACCTTCCACTTCACAATTATGCATTGATTAGTGATGGTCTATTAAATGAAAGAAGTTTAAGTGTGTCATTTTGGTGCATCTATGATGCATTTCTCATGTCTTGAAAACTGGTCACTTAAAAGCGAGACTCATTCAAGCTTTGGGTGCCATCTGTTTTTGTTTTTAACTGCAGAAATGTGGCTCTGAATCGGATTGGGTCTCATGAGGAATGAATGCACTGCAAAACCGAATATTCTCCCTGGCACAATTATGTTGTGTGATAACTTTCTTTCTGGACTGATTTAACAAAACTCATCAGGACATGAAACATCAAAACTGCACTTGCATCACCTTTAGATGTACCTGTTAAATATCAGGTAAAAACTGTGTGTGCTGCATTGCCTCTTTAACAGTTTAGTTTCTACTCAAGCTCTGTGTACAACAGCTGCCTCCTCCTGCAGTCCCAGTCTTGCACAATCACCGTGTTTGTCTGGCTATTTCAGCTGTTTTCACCAAATTTGCTGTTTTGATGGCCGTTGATGATGACTGTTGTTTAGTTGAGTGTAGTTCAAATGATCAACCACATCCAGACAAGAAATAATTGCTTCTTATTGTAGCAGTAGATTGCAGGGAACAAAAAGGTGTTCCTGTGACTGTGTGTGCAAGGCTGAAAGGGAGAGAGAGGCATAAATTCAGGTGTTGTCGAGGTTGGCTGCAGGTTTCAGATTCTTGTTGCTGAGATGAGACGGAGGGTCGCATCTTACATCTTAGTAGGCCAAAAGAGTGGAAGTTAAGAGATGCAAATTAAGTGATGAATGTAGCTGCTGCATGTCGTTATCCGTGCTGCTAAATTGAGACTGGAATAAATGATGCTTCTTTGTGTTGGTTTTCTTTCTTCCAACTCAAAGCTGTAAATTTTTTTTTTTTGAGCATAAATTTTTCTGCTACATGATTCACACATTTAAAAAAAAAACCCCGAAAAAAGTAGTAATGTATGTTCCTAACTTCCGACCATCAAGCCATCCACTTCCGTTCCCACTGCCCGATCTTCCCTGACCCTCTCCAACACTTAGACATCCTTTTTTGCAGAAACTCTTTCCAGCTCCTCCTTGCGGATCTTAATGTGTTGCCAGGCAAGAAGTGATGTATAGTACCTCCAATAAATTTGTGGAGCTGCCATGCGATCTCTTCCCAGTGTGTACCTACCGATATACATGGAAAACCTCCACCTGGGGCCATCCAGGAAGTATTCTGATGAGATCTTTGAATGATTTCAGCAAACTTTTGTTTCACGGGGAAAAAATGCTGTGCTATTCCAAACAAGATTACAGTTAGGTGACACTCTATAGCCTGGTTACGCTGTGAAAGAAGCTAATTTCAGCTGCTTTCATCCAGAACCCTTTTCTTTATATTTAGATCTTTATCTCCTCTACATCTATTTTGTACATTGTGAATTAAGTACATCTAGAGTCTTTCTCTTTTGGCTAAGAGACTTCTTCTCCTTGACAGATTGATCATTTCTGCAGATTCACCTTGATCCATCTAGTCCTCTCCTAATTAATTGTGCTGTCCTACATATGTGTCAGGAAAACTCATACATTCTTAAGCTCCTCTGCCTTGGACTGAAATTTGCAGCAGTTCTTCACTCTAACATCTCTTTTTTTTCCTCCAATTAGCACCTCAGTAAAAGCCAAAAATCAGCTACACAATAAAAAAGAAACACTGTCTTGTTTTCTCAAGGAATCAGTAGCTGTTTAGGAAGACAAACCTTCAAAAGCAGGCTATAAAAGAATGTTAGTATAAGTTCATAATGTGTTTGTACATCAAAAGTTAAAAATGGTTGATACGATTCAAAAAGCTGAGGACACACTGTCCCATTCTTGACATATTTAGAAAAGAAGCATATTATTATCTTACACAAGGTATTATGTCAAATTTACTCTTTTAAGCGTTACATCATGTTCATCTTATTCTCTCATCAAAAACATATTTGGAGTTTTGTTTTGATTCTTTCATGCATGTTTAAGAAATCCTTGAATTTCTGTCAGACCTTTGGGGCTGTGCAAATAAACATTAGGATAATATGACAGATGTTATTTTTCTATTTGGAAATGTTTTCATTCAGATATGTCAATTAAGTCCCAATACAGTTTATGGTCAGTATGTAACTATTTGGTTTATTTCAATAAGACCCTTCACTACATACTGTATTTCAGGCTTATATATTCAAGTATATGTATATGTTTTATTTCTGTTATGCTAATAATTAGCTTGTTGATATTTTTGCATTATGCTCCATGCTTTTGTAGGTTTGTGAATACTTTAAATATAAAGTTTAAAAAGAAAGTCTGCTCCCAGCTGATGTCATCTCCTAGCCTCTCTTTTTTTTTTTTTTTATTTATCTGTCAGCAGAAAGCATTTGCAGTTGGGTTGGAGATAAAATCCTACTTCATGGCTGCATCCAGATCTGCTTAAAAAAAATCAAACACACTTGTTTGACTGCAGCTGAGTTTGAGTCAGATTGTTTTTCCTTTCTGCACTCGCAGGCTCTAGTTTTTTTTTTCCAATCTCAGACTAACAGATTTTTGTGCTGACTCGTCCTTCTGACTGACCACAACTAGTGTAGATTGGCGCAACCTTCCCCAAATGGGAATCTGGGAAAATTCAGGAAAATAGAAGTGTTGCATGGCCCCCGCTAAAGGTGTTCCAAAGTGTTAAATTATAATCAATTGTGAGACATATGAATTTTCCATAAAGGAAAGACAGTGTTCTAGTGTTATGGACAAAGATGTAACCTAAAGCAGCCACAAACGTGAGCATCTGTTGATTTCAAAGCAGCCGTCTGAATGAGTGAGAAAGCCATAATTTCAGGCTGCAGTGAAGTGACTCAGTCTGTAAAGTGTTTTTCATGCGAAGGCCGGATTGTTGATCATCATGGAAATGAAGACACTCAGTGTTCCTCACGCCTGCATAAAGTAATCAATGAAATGGGCTTTAGTATTTTTAATAAAAGGTGAATTGAATAAAAATAGTTGGTTTTTAAATACACTCAGTTGTGACTTGGAAAAAGCAATATCTGACTGACCCTTGGTTGGGTCAAGATTGTTCTTTTACCAGTAGTTTAGTTTTATTTAACTAAAATATACAGTATCTGCAGGAAAATAAGTCATATTTCTAATTCAATGTATCACAACATTAGTTTTCAGCTACTAAATCTGATAGGAGGCTAACCACATTAGTTTGCTTTTAGCTGTATGGTGTTGAGTTCACATCTAAATGCATCCGAATGTGTGGTGCAGTACATGGTCTGTTTATGAAGCCACAGTACTTTTGGACAAAGAGGGCTTTCAAGTAAACACACTCTTTTAAACTTTCACACACAGAAATGCAAATGTGGGGCTTGTAAAGATTCACTTTCTCAACTGATTGAATTTATCTTCCATCAAAAAACACTTTTGCATGGAGATGGTTGATGCAGATGCAGAGTAAAGGGCTCATTTAGTTGAAAATGTATCTAAGTTTTGATTCCAACAGAGAACCGAAATGTTTTAGGTTCCTTCTTATTGTATTTTACTCACACATTTAGTTTTTCTAAAACAGTTTGGATTTGAAATCAAATCCCAGCAAATCCTTCAGATGTTCTTCCTGGTAATCAGCAGAACCTTCTGTGTTAGTAATTTTGATCTGACTGCAAAGGAACTGTAGCATGAGCCAATGACGACATAATTCCCAAAAGAGCCTCCAGCAGCTGTAACCTAAAGGAGTTGCCATCTTTGGAAGTGTAGAGTATCTCACAAACTGCCAGAGTCGGCGGGGGCAAACGGCCGAGGGCGCTGGCTGGAGTTATTTTCAAATCCTGCTCTGCCAATAGCCTCCCTCCCCTCTCTGATCCTGTCTTTTTCCCCGTCCCTTCTTGAGTCCATGTTTGCGATTTACTGCCTCCCTCCCTCTGTGATTGATCCATCTTCCTCCTGTGGAATTCCATTGAGAAGCTTTGGGATTGTTTGAATTCCAGTTGGGGTGCATGTGTGGGTTAGCAGCTGGCACTGTGCGTTCCCAGTCATCTGGGCTCATTATCCAGCCAGGACATTGTCTGCCCTCACAGTTCGAGGCTTTCTGCCTGCACTCTGCCTCTATTTCTGCAGCACAAATCCCAGTGCAAGTCTTTATTGTCAGTGCCAGCTTCCGTCTTCAGCAGACTAAGAAGCCGACACACATGCATGACAAGGCCGATTGCAGGCATGCATGCGTGCTTGACGGGCGTGGCAGAGACGAGGAGAATTGCCTCTCTTAGCTGTTACCTTCTCGCTGTCACTTCTTGAGAAACAATGGGTGCGTTCTTTGCAGGAAAGCCGGCTTCTCACCTTCCTTGTCTGTGCTGGTTTCGTTGGGAACAAGGAGTGTCCCAGCACAGACATCTCCTGTGGCCTCCCTCTGGCATTTCCCTGCATACTTGAGCTCATGTGCTGGAAATTACTTGGAATTATGTGTACTGCTGCTTTTAACTAACCCACACTCTCTGGCACGGTTTACTACTTTGATACCGAGCGCAGCAGAATGACCAAGAACAAGGAAACAATTGTCCATACCAATTATGCGTTACAATCCAAAGAAAAGATGAATGGGGACATTTTTAATTTGAAATGTAAAAAACGGGAAATACTCTGTGTAAATGTTAAATATTCCCAACGCTACCACATACCAGACATTTTATTTTTCTTTATACAAGGTAACCTTTGGGATTATTGAAATCAAACTTAATTCCATTTGATTTTAACAAATCAAATTGAATTTATTTATTCAAGTACAGTTACATAAACCATACTTCATTCAACTTGTAGAATACAATATTTGACAGGTCCTTAGGATGGAAACTCCCCCTTTAATGATTCCTTTCTAAACATTGAACTTAAGCAAGTCTTTGATACCAACTCAGTCAACTTTTACTTTGAGCTCTTTTATTGGTGCAGAAATAATGTATGCACAATTTTATCCAAAATCAGTTTTTTTCAGTTACCCATTATATCTGTTGTTCTGTTATTTGTCTAGCTCATGTAACATTCAGATTTTTATGCATTTTAACTTTCTTATTTTAAGATTATTGATTATCGGTATTTTTAATTCTCTGCAAAGCCAAAAGTTGTACTACTGAGCATTTAAACAGTTTGATTAATCAATTGCCTATTGAATGTACTGCTCTGTGGGGTTTTCCTGTCCTCACTGTCTGGTTGTTGAGATTGCTTTTTAAGGCTTGTTGTTTTTGTTCAGATGTCAAATTATTGTGAAGTGGCTGACGTGTTTGTATTTACAGTTACATACTGTAGAGTACATATGGTTTTCATCTAATTGACATATCCTTAAGGTGATTTGTGGCATATCGGACTGTTGAGTAAGGTTAATGACCTTACTGTGACAGACCACAGTACATTGTGGTCCGTCACAGGAGTGTATTTCATGTTGTGTAATTATGTTTTTGAATTTTCTTTTTTTTTTTTGAAGGGTATTTTCTATGACATTTTCTAAACACCCTCAACCCTCTTTTGTCAAGAAAAATAAAAACAAAATGTATATTTCTATATATCCAAGTGATACTAGCAACACTCTTCAGTGTGGGTACTGTTTAATATAATAATGAAAACAGGTAAAATCATTTTTCTTTGTTTTACATAATATTCTAGATTATCATGTCTGTGAATAATGGCTATCTGCTCTGCTTCTGCTTAGACTTTGGCGGTGTGATCTGATGCTGCCATCATGCTAGCTTTACCCACTGCTACATTTCCTTTTTGGGGGATTTTGCTTGACTAAGTTTATTTTGGGAAGCTTAAGGTTTTGATGATGGTGTGGTTTTGGCTTGAATCATTTACATTTTTGCTGTTGATACCAGTAGAAACCAAGATTGCATTTATTTTTGATCGATTTAGAAAAAATCTTAATTTAATATGATTACTCACTGAGAATGGAAAACACACGTTAATGGATATACATTACGCTTTTAAACAAGCATTAAATTATAATATTAAATGTATTGTTATGAACATTTACAATGAAACACACACAAACTTGATTAAATCCTATCATAAACTGCACATCTTATCATTACATAATTTTTATTATGTAATGATATACCACAGTATACCACAGTATAACATTGTTGTGCAAGCGGGTGTGATGTTGACAGAGTGGAGCTGTCATTTATCTGGGCACTAGAGAACTGGAACAGTCATTACATTAACCTTACTCAACAGTAGGCGTTACTACAAAGAAAACTACACACAGCAGGAAGAATATATTTCCTAATGAAATAGAAACATGTACGAAATAAGATTATGACACCTTTCAGAGGTCTGAAGCCTAAATTAGAAGTTTGGCGATTTAATATCAATTTCAGCAGGCCAAAACAATAAAACTGAAGCAAATAAACTTTTTAAAATTGTAATAGTGGTAATGCAGTTTTATATGGCAAACTAATTAAGACACTTTACTTAATTTAAGTGTTCTATTCTTACGTAAAATCTCTAAAATCCCATACAGGCCTCTCACATCAAATCTGTGAATTCTACCGTGCATTAGAAGAAGCTTAAGCAAAATAAAGAAATTAAAGCTGAAGCAGAACTAGGCACTACAAAATGACGAGGACCTCAGACGTGGGAATTACAAATGGAATCTAGTCAAAGCCCAGACCCTGACCTAATTGATATCCCTTCTGCTTACCTGGGGTGTCTGTCCAAGAAACCCCTCAGTCATTTGAGAGTTGGAAGGCAGGAGTGGAGCAAACGTTCCTCTGACCAACGTCAGAGAGAAGTACATGGCTATAAGTAGCATCTCCTTTAAAGTATGCTTACTTTTCCCTCAGCTAGAAAATACATTTTTATTTTAGTTCACAGGGAATGAGCAGAAATTATTGGTTTAAAAATGCAAATCTATTACTTTATTTTCCATAGATGGGGAAAAAAAATGATACAAGTGTGTAAATTGAATCTTTCTTGTCACCTTATTTTTTCACTTGATTATAGGACTGCATATCTTCTGTCTACTCTGAGCTGTTTGATCATACTAGAAAGATTTAGGATTGTTTTCCTTTGTGTTTCAGTGTACCTTTCTCCTCGCATGTAGTGGATGTGAGAAGATGCAGATTTAGAACCTGCCACGGCGGCGTGCGTGTGTGTGTGTGTATGTATGTGTATATATATATATATATATTTTTTTTTTTTTACAACAGTTTAAAAAGTCTACTGCTAGCTGAGTGTCTGACGCTGATGAATCAAGGCTCATTTGGTGACTCCTGTCTAATTCAGTCAGAATTAGACAGGCTAACACCAATTGGTTGTCATTTGTGTGGAGCTTGGTTTAAACAGTTGTATTGAGATAGCTTCATGTGCACCATTTAAGCATTCGTGGACTTTTCTATTTACCAGGTTTCAGTTATTCTGACATCTTGTCTCTAACTGTAAGTTATGGCTGAATTTGTGTTCCATCATTGCTTCATATTTTCTGAAACACAACAGAGCTGCTGCTTATTCCTTCCAGCCACATACATTACATAATCCTCTGCCCCTCCGACCCCCACCACCTCTTCTCGCTTGCTTTTCTACACCTCGGCTCTCCTCCTGTCATTTCTGCTTCACATAGCTGCAGTCTTAACCGATGCTCCGCAAGTCCTGCGTTTCTGTTAGTTTAGACATGTCATTGCACACTTTGCATATGTATCTGCATTTACAGGGATTGATGTTTGTTTTGGGAAACCTTTGCATTGCCAGTGTTTTTCATGGCTTTGCATGGTAATATTTCTGCAGAGGTTTGAAGTAGGCTTCTGTTCTTTAGCTGCGAGGAACATGCTGCTTCTTGCCTCATGATCTGAGTACAGCTGAAGCATTTTCCAGTCCATTTCATGAAGAAGGAAAAACTATGCTGCTGCTCTGTTGTGATCATACAGCTGGCCTTTGGTTAATGCATTGTTTTAGGTCAGTGATGTGAAAAAATTCAGGTTGATGCAGACAGTGTTGAGCCTTCTTTCTCTAAATGTGGAAGTTGTCAGACTTCTGCTGGAATATTCTTCATGCCTCAGGTGCTTGCACCTTTTTTAGACAGACTCAAATTGAATTTGTTGAGGAACTTATGTAGTCGTCATGACTCAGCTAATCTGCCACTTAAAGCTCATATTTAGTAAATAATTTCCAATATTGTGGGCATGATTTTTTTCCTCACTTGTATTTGATATTTCTTTAACACTCTGAATCTTTATGTAAAAAAGAAAAGAACAACACAAGTCATGTGTTTTTTTTTTTTTTTTTGTCTTGTTAATAAGCTAGAAGCTGCTCATGAACTGTAAATGGTCCGTGGTATGTCAACATTCTATGTTTATTTTGCACTTGGTGTCACATTAAAAGCAGGAACAACCTCAGAGGCTGAATGGGCATGTATTTGTTTGTGTCTATAAATATCTACAGTACAGTCTATTTTTATATGTGTGTATATGCACTTTAAAACCAAACGGTGCCTTTTGGATGCATTCAAACCTCCTGAACTTTATCACGTTTTGTAACTTTACAACCACAGAATTGCATGTATTTTCTGGGGGTAGATTTTTGCGATAGATCATTACAAACTGGTGTATTCTTGTGAATTGGAAGGAAAAGGATTTATTGTCTTCCAATTTTTTTCTTACAGATAAAAATCTAGACACTCGGGTTTGTGACTTTTAGTAAAGACCCAACAGACTTTCCTTGTATTTTTCAAAAATCCGACATCGTTGCATCTTCACACTGAAACTTTGCCCATCCTTCTTAACTAACTGGTTTAATCTCATTCCCATTTAATGGAAAACATCTGCAAATATCATTTTCTAAGTCTTACCAGAGACTCACTGGATTTAGAAGTGGACTTTGACTAATTCATTCTAACTGTGATATACTTTCATATCAACCATTCTTTTGTATCTCTGGCCCCATCAGCTCCGATCAACTTCACTGTCCCTGTTGAAGAAAAGTTTACTGAATCATATAATGGCGATGGAGCATTTTGAGTGATAGGGTTTTGTATGTAGGCCAGAAAGTTCCGTTTTGGTCTTCTTCTGTATTACTGTGTCCCCTACATAGCTTATAGCAATCTTTAAAATTGAATTCTGTAATTTTTTTCTGACAATGTCTTCATTTCCCCAATCCTCTATACAAAACTGCAGGTGTTTTGTTTTAGTTTGTCTTCTAGCATTTTTTAGTTCCTGACTAATAGTTGCTCTATCACCTGAACTATGGATCTCTGCAGCTCTATGAGAGTTATCATCGACCTCTTGACTGCTTCTCTGATTGTTTTCCTCACCCAGCCTGTCAGTTTAGTTGGACCGTCATGTTTACAGTCTTTCCATCTTCAGATGATGGATTGAACAGTGCTCTGTGATTACATTTAGTGTTGTTTATTTATGCCGAGATAAAGTCACACACAGGTTTGCTCTACTTGACTTATGAAAGCATTTGTTTGCAGTATTTTTTTTATTTTATTTAAGGCTATTATTATATTTAAGAGGTTGAATTTTACATTTCCAATGTTTTGTTTCCACAGTAAAAGTTTGGGTAAAAGTGTATAACTGTTTTGTAATTATACAGTACTTTGTGTTGGCTTGTTACATAAAATTGCACCAAAATGTTTTGAAAATGTTGGCTGTAAAGTAACCAAATATGGAAAAGTTGAAAAGCATTTGACCTTTTTTGCCATCTGAAATGGCACTGGGCTTTTTTTGTTTTGCAACCTAAAATGTATTGTTAAATTGCTTAGATTTTTTTTTTCTCTTCATCCGTTTTCGAAGTTATAGAGTTTTGACGGGAAGGATGCATACCTCAGAACAATATTTCAGTGGGATTAGTGTAGAATTTGTGGATGGAGCTTGCTTTAATTCCCAGGCAATGTGCACATTTGATGCAGGTGTTGACTCTCCGCCTGTTTTCTGGTTTACAGTGTGAGTTGTCACAGCATTGCCGGTTTCCAGTTACTATTGTTGTCTGTATAAATGCATGTAGGAGGGGCTCAAAGTGACATTTCGCAATAAAGCTGCTTTGGAAAGTGGAGACCAGGAGGCTGGCAGCATGAGGCCACCAGTGGAGAAATGCATAGCACGGCAGCGTCCCACCCTGCACAGTTGGATAAAAACCAGGACACACTGCACTGTGTGTGTGTGTGTGTGTGTTGGAAAACTCTGAAGGACAGGTTCATCTGCAGATACTTGTGTTTGTATTTTTCCTCAAGACAACAATGTCAGAAATTCCAGTTATTCTTTTGGCTCTTCTCCATGCTTTCTGAAGAAAGAGGCCTTCAGCGTTGCTTTAAATAGTATCAAATGACATCAGTTACTTACAGAGATTTCCAAACATTTTCAGGATAAAAAAGCATACTGTTACATATCCATTGCTATAAAGGCAAAATTTAATTATCAGCTTTCTGTCTCAAACTGAATAAACAATCTCAAGAAAAATCTGAAATATTCTCTCTTCTTCTTCATAGCCATTTATTTTAAGAAATCATCATTGCCTCCTGTTGGTTGTTTTTCTTTTTTTCTATGTGGTGATTTCACAACCAGATATAATATTATCTCAAAGATATTAGAAATTCCTATTAAATAGGAACTATCAGCGTGAATTTTACCAGGCATTTCACCTGTTATCAGTGGCCGACTTTCTTTTCTACGTAATTTTGGATATCACAATTATTTTTAAAGCAAGATTACTTAATAGAACTTGCACAGAAGACAGTTTAGTGTTCTGGAAGTTGAAGTCTGAGCAAATATTTAGATTAAGTTGTAGCTGAAGATACGTAATTGATTGATAGCGCTAAATATAATTTAATTGAAAATGTAGATTTCATTCAACTCAATAAAATCTTGCACATTTAGTATATTATTGAGCAGAAATAAAAAAAAGATAATATTTTTCATTAAGAATATGTTTTTCTGTGGCCCTCAAGTGTTTTTTAACTTGACGATTTTGGCTCTTGTTTCAAAAGGGTTGGACAGCACTGATTTAAGCCATGTATTTAACTTACAATGTGATGTAAACTATGTTACTCTTTATTGTATTTATTTAGTTTTTAAGTCGTAACGTGTGTAGCTACTATTTTTTTTAGGAAATTATTTTTGCTTTGATGACTGTTGCAATGCTAGATGTGTTGTTGCCATTTTTCTTATGATTTTAGCTTTACGGTTAACTTTCGGTGTAATAACATTGAAAGTGTCCTTAGCTGTGTTACTTTCTCTTTCTAAAGAACAAAAACTGATTTGTGTATTTAGCTTTTGACGCAGCACCATCTGCGGTTTTGCTACGTTCTTTTGAAATTAGTATAGCTGTGTTTATGTTGTATTAGTGGGGATGACTTAATTTGCAATTTACTTTTTATTCAGCGTGAGCCCTCAAATGTAACATGTGAACATGTACTAATGCAGTTTTTTTTGTGCTTAGCTTAGGTCCAACTAGAGACCCCTCTTCAGACTTTAATTCAACCATATGTAAATACTGACTGGGTTGCTCTTCTGCAACCCGGTCTGAGGAGGTTTGAGCCAGACACAGTCTGCAGCCCAACGACTCACAGAAAGCAGTTATGGTTAACAAAGCGTACTGCTATTAAACTTTTAGTACAGCAGCTTCAAATGAGGCAAAAACACCTGGGCTGCCAGACGTCTACTTCCTCTTACCTCTAACATTTAGCTAGGATCTGGAGCCAGACACTGCATTTAACCGTGAGTACTAATGATGACAATGGTAAATTGTAGATTGACTCTATTCCAGATGAATCGGTTCATAATTTCAGGGACTTCATTTATCTAGGCAGAAACACTCAGGCAGGGACAATGGTATCATTTGTTTCCACTGTATTTGTAGCTGTGAAAAAATGATCAAAACACGTGGATTTATACAGCTGATGTTTAAAAATTAGCCGCAAATTAGCTGCACATTTGGTGCAAATATGCAGCTTTTGTTGTTTCTTTTGGAACTGCATGTCAGTTTGTTCATTTTAAAGTTGTATATAATTAGCTCTCTTTGTTGTGACTGCAAAAAAAGAAAAATACAGAAAGTTGAGCAGGATGATCAATTGTTCTTTCATCCTGAGCTATGTTAAGAAGCTAAGTATGCTTTCATCTTGTGGTATGCTCTGCTGTCAGTGCAGCCATCCTCTGGAGTCTCAGCGGTCTGCTTTCCTTCCTCACATAGACTCCAGAATTACACAAACTAGTGCACAGAAAGTTACAGGACGTTTACTAGATATGATTTAACATTTTAAGAGCAATATATCAGTTTGTGGTTTCCAAGTATACTTGTTGCTTGTATCTTAAGTACCGTAACTACTGTTGGAGAGCTGAGCCCTCACACAGTCACATAAAGATGATATATATTGTTTAACTATTCTCAGTCTTAGTTGCAGACGTTTTCTCTTTTTTTGTCGTTATTCCATAGCACTGCTGTTATTTATAGAAAAAGATATAAAAAGAGGTACTTTGTGCTTTTAGACTGGAATTAGCTTAATGCAGTGTTGGGTGTCTGTGTGCAAATATCAAGAGTGAGCTTTAAAGAAAAAAGATTCAGAAAATTAAATATGTCGGTAAACGGCTGCGAAACTGCAACCTTTTTGATGTTTGAAAGTCTGAAAACGTTCAATAAAATGTTCCCATTTTAGAGAAGCTAACACTGTGAAAGCAAATTTCTCTCTAACACTGTTTTGTTTGTTTGCAGGTAAGAAGAAGCCGGTTTTGAAGCTCTCTAAAGAGGTGTTTGAGCAGCCCACACCTGCTGCCGTGTAAGACTCTTTACCTTCAACATACATCTGTAAATCCTGCACTTTATTGATCCTCACTTCCTGTTCAGCACATACCTGAGCTTATCAGAACCTCTTCAGACTGCTGAACATGGGAAATACAAATCCACAGAACAGGAAGAAACTGTGTTCCTGCAAAATAAGCAAATTTCTGCTCTCGACTTGTTTTTGATTTGCACCCTCGCATTTCAGTCCTTATTTTTTTTTTTTTTTTAATCTCAAATAAGTCAGCTGTTTTTGAGATGAAGACATCTGCAGAAGGACTTCAGTAACATTTCTATATGTTTTTCAGTAGTACTGCTGTTAGTTTTAAATCATGTATTGTTTTTCATGTATTTTTTTACACAAAAAAATCCCTTTTTTGTATTCTTAGGTTTCATACAAAGTGTATGATGTAATATCTAATTTCTTCATTTTTATTTTTATTGCAGGTAGTGGCAATAATTTTCATAAATTTTTTTTAACATGCTGATTTTAAATAAATGTTTTTCTAAAAAAGAACATTTATTTTCTTTCTAGACTGTTAAATATATGTATGTGTCTGTATATAATCAAGAAATAAGAA
Source organism: Girardinus metallicus (assembly GCA_903067095.1). Lineage (NCBI taxonomy): Eukaryota > Metazoa > Chordata > Actinopteri > Cyprinodontiformes > Poeciliidae > Girardinus > Girardinus metallicus. The sequence continues at coordinate 26,525 of CAEGAE010010413.1, forward strand.
AATATTGAACACTTTCTTAGCCTTTACCAGTCCTGCAGTCCTAATGTGTAAAGTAAATGGTGGCAGATGAAAACAAACCATTACATACAATTGAAAATATTTCTTTTTTAGACTTGTATGTTAAGTGTTGATTTTGGGTCTGGGTTTCATTTGTCAGGGGCTTTTTTTGCTGCTTGCCAATTTTCATGTTTAACGTTTCTTGCTGTCCTATTTAGCCGATTTATGTGTAATAATGCTACCTTTTGTGTTTTTTTAGACCCCCCAGAGATTTGGATTCAAAGGCTTGTGTAACAATTGGAGAAAAGGTAATAGTTTTTTCAGTTGCTCCACCACTTCTGACCCCATTGAATTTTTATTTGTGCTGTAGCATCTCACTGGGAACTTTTATTCCTTCCCTTAGTATGTTTACTGTTTATAAAACCTGGTGGGCTCAGAGTAGCACTTGCTAGCTGTAAAGAACGCTCTGTTGGACATTACAGCTGTCTCTAACTCTTCTGATTGTGGGGAGGCAGGAATGCTCTTTAATGCCCATCATGCTGTAAAAATATTTATTTTAAACTCCTCAAATAATAGGAATTTTCCATTGGCAGAAGGGCTTAATTTACCCTTTTTCCTTAAAAATCTTTCTTTTTCCTCCTTATACGTTAATAAATGCTGGAAGCCAACTGGCAGCTTTGCAGACATGAAACACATCCATTGTGAAAAGTTTCACCCCTTTGACACTGTCCTCTTCCTGTGTTTGGAGCAGAAATGTGAGGTGAAAGCAGATGATCTGGAGCAGATCTGCGAACTGGGACGAGGAGCGTACGGTGTGGTGGACAAAATGAGGCATGTGCCCAGTGATCTTATCATGGCTGTTAAGGTGAGTAAATCACAGCCTGTATTATTGTCACCCAGAAGATCAGATACCCTCTGCTTTTATTAGTCTCTCTGAACACATACTATTGCCAAATGTCCACTTTAAATATATCAGTTTACTTCTTAAACTCATTGTTTATCATTGGTCAGTTAGCAATCATCACTGTGGTTCAAAACTCTGAACTCTTCAAAAATGACTGATTGTGGCATGCAAGTCAATATCTAATCAAATGTTACAGGAATGTTTTATTTCTCATTGGGTTGTGTAGAGCAGCTATGAGCAGGCACAATCAGAAGACTGTAGTCTCTGTCAGTTTGGACAACTGTGGAGGAATTCTCATGAGAGTGAAACCAATAGCTAACTAGAGCAGGACTTTGGCCCCTTGGTGAACACCATCTACCTGGTCGTAACTGTTGTGACCACCTCTGTAAATCCAAGAGATTTTAGAAGATAATGTGTGTGTTGACACAATGTCAGAGTGAGAAGATATTTGCAATGGCCTTAGAGAAGCAACTCTTACTGTGCATCCATTTGAAACTCATCATTCTAGTGAGAAAGAATATACAAAACTTGAATTTAGACAACTTAGACTCGTAAAGTTGCATCTGAATGAGCCGCAAAACTTCTGTAGCAATGCCTCTGGATCACATCTGGAGACAACCAAACACCTTGAATCAACTGTAAGTTGTGGTGATGGTGGATTGATGATCTAGGTTTGCGTTGAAGTCACAGAACCAGAACACTTTGCATTGAATGAGTATGCCGTGATCTCCTCGGCATACCAAAGTATTCTAGAGAGAAATGTGAGGCCATCTAATTGACTGCTGAAGTTTTTACCAATCAAAGTCATCAACAGGTTCAAGATGCTAAACACAGCAGTTAGAATGACAGAGTAAAAGTAGAGTCAAGGTGCTGTAAGAGGTATGATTTCTACAGACCTCAGTGAGCTGTAAAGAGGAGTAGACTAAAGTTTCCCCTCAATACCTTCTGCTACAGGTGGTTCCCACTGTGGGGATGTTCCCCATGAGTTGACTTTGTTAGATTCTGGCTTTTCCTTGCATAATTAACACCAACAGTGTATTAATTAATTAGATTTCCTGTCATTCCCTTCCAGCGGATTCGGGCCACTGTTAACACTCAGGAGCAGAAGAGGCTGCTGATGGATCTGGACATCTCCATGAGGACAGTAGACTGTTTTTACACAGTCACTTTCTATGGAGCGTTGTTCAGAGAGGTATGCTATTTTGTATGGACCCTAATGTGCAATACAGTATTTATTAGGTGCCCTTTCTGTTTCAATGATTATTGTAAAGCCTGTATAAGATGAGAAAAAGGAAGAGAATTCAAGAATAAAATTGGAAACATGAGTTGTGTCAAAGACTTTAAATGACTGCTTAAAAAATTTTATTTGAGAAAACTGCATCATCAATGCAGAACATTGCTGTTTGTTTATATAAATAAAGAGTGAAGTAAAGCAGAGAACCTATTCAACCATTTCATTAGACTGAAACTTACCGGATGTACTTGAATACAAGCAGGTCAAGATAATTTAAAATCTCTACCCAGCTCTTATTCTATGACAAAAGATTCCCATATTATATGTTATACATATATAATATAATATAACATATATAATGTACAGCAGGACTAATCCTTCATTTTATTCCTGGATAACATTCTTATGACTAAAACCTCTTCTGAGGATTGTATCGGATGGAGAAAACTTCCTGCATCAATGAATGAATGATCAGGATTTCCTCTTTTAGGTTTTTTTTTTAAAACTTCCTGTCTGATGGGAATCCATCTGGCTGCTTTGTGTCTTGATCTCTTTCCAAATCCTACCCTCATCTGTTGCCAGGGTGATGTGTGGATCTGCATGGAGCTGATGGACACTTCCCTGGACAAGTTCTACAAGCAGGTGATCGAGAAAGGCCTGACCATTCCCGAGGACATCCTGGGAAAAATCGCTGTCTCTGTGGGTTACTTCACTAGCAGCATCACATGAATTCATGCTTTAGATATTTGCTATGTAATGCTCAGTTGTTTATTAATGACTTCTGTTATTACAGATAGTAAAGGCTCTGGAGCATCTGCACAGCAATCTGCAAGTCATCCACAGAGGTAAGAGCCTGAGTGGAAACCCATTTAACTCTCGGAGATGCTGTCAATATCCAGTCTGCTGCTTCCTTCCTTCCTTTAGACTATTTCCAGATCCTATTAAAGGATCATAACAGCATCTTTATTACTCGATACTCGAGAAAAGTTCTGAAATGTGAATCTGTCTCTGGTGAAGAGCACTCTACAGGTTAAATGTCTTAGGTTTCCTGCCTTCTTAAACATCATTTGGGATCTTTTTGATGCAATTTCAGTCAGTCACTGAAAAGGGAAAATGTATAGATGTCTTATGTACTTTGATGCATGTATTAAAATATAAAATGCTAAAATGTGGTCTATAAGAGGAGCCTGAGCATTCTTTCTGAGGAGGCTTTAACATTTGGTGGAAGATGCAGATAGATGTTCATGCAGATGCATGAAAAGAGAAATTAAATGCAATTACTTTGTACCAGGTCTGAACTGGTGCAAAGTAGTATGCTGTGCACACATACATTTCTAATTAACTTTTAATTAAATAAAAGATGCCTGAATATCAAGTTGGAATTTTATTTATTGTGTTCTAAAGTAATAAGTTAAATTGCTGCCTCAATATTAAAAACATGCAATTTCAATAGACTTAATATTAAGATGACTATTCTTATACTTTCTGCTGTCTCGCAAAGCAGAGTAGTGACACTTTTAAATTATAAAATTTTCTAAAAGATGTCTAAAATGTCTTGTGTTTTTCAATAATTAAGGAATCTATAAGATCGTCATATTGTAAATAATTAGGGCTGAAACGATTCGAGTACCTCGATTATTAAAATTCCTCGAGGAAAATTTACCTGCCTCGAAGCTTCGTTAATTTATATTTTATTTTTTTAGCACACCGTGTTCCGGCCGGAACATTATTTGCGTTACACGTAGCTCTGACTTCCGCCTGTGAGTTGTTGACGAAAGCTAAGTTTTAGCGGCATAAAGTCCCATCTTTAAGTTCGGCCCGTGGGGATTTTATTGATTTATGATAATGCCCGGGTTTTCGTCGTTTTGGGAGACCGATAAGCATCTTTAAAATGACCGGCGCGATGCCCGGAGTACGACAGCCTTTCTCCTCCGGGAGCTGCCGGAGTATTTATACAGGTGAGCGGATTGACTGAACACGGCGGGCGGCTGAGTAGTTGATGGTCGATAAGTGTAGCTTTACGGACGAACCGCACAATAAATTTCAGATCCCGGTCTGAACAAACGGGTGGCGGAGCTCATCGTACATGGCTGGTAGATGAGTTTATACAGTAAGAACTGTTCTTACGTTCGTCTGTCCCCTGGTCTATTTCCTCCCCTCCGCCCCCATCTTACGTTCGTTCATTCGCCTCTAATCTATTCTCCGCCCCAGGCGACATTTCCCGTGTTCTCAAACCCAAAGCTTGACAGGTATGGGGCAAGGTGAGAGTACATCTATTAAACTGACTGAATTTGAATACATAAACTAAAAGCTGGATCATAGACATTTTTTATAAGCGTATTTGTGAGCTTACCTCTTTATTATTAAATTGAATATAATTAAAAATTTTTGCATAGCTTTTCTTCAGGTTAACTTAGAAAGCGAGCCATTATTGTTGCAGGTCAATTTTACAAAAAAGTAACTAGTAGGGATGCTCAATTATGAAAAATTGAGCATCCGATAGCAACACTGCTGTTATGCCAGATTTACCAATATTTTATTTAATAATTTTTTTTTATCCAATTACTCAATTAATCGTAAAAATAAAAGATAGATTACTGGATTACTAAAATATTCGTTTATAACAGCCCTAGTGTGTGTATATATATAATTAAATAAATAATTATTACTTTCATGTAAATAAAATGAAAGTAATAATAATAATATCTATTTTACATTATTTATTTTACAACCTTCCTACTTATTCTTTTAGCATGTGAAATGTAAGACAGCTTCTCATTTTAATGCCAGCTAAATGTTTTTTCCTAATCAAACAAAAACTGCTGGTCTGTTGTCTCTTCAGATGTGAAGCCCTCCAATGTGCTCATCAACACTCAGGGTCAAGTGAAGATGTGCGACTTCGGCATCAGCGGCTACCTGGTGGACTCTGTGGCTAAAACTATGGATGCCGGCTGCAAACCCTACATGGCAGTAAGCAGCATCTTTTTCTATAAATGGAAGAAGTATCTAGCTCTGTATTTTAATAGAAATAGTAGAAATGTACGAGACCAATGTTATTATAGTAAAGTCGTCAGAATATGAGGACCATTTTACTTTAATAGTGTTTACATAGCTTCTCAGAGGTTAGTTGTTTTTTTTTTACATTTGAAAGAACTGTAGTCTTTCAAATGTAAAATTTGTGATTGTTTCATCTCTTCAACCTCAGCCTGAGAGGATCAACCCGGAGACGAACCAGAAAGGCTACAACGTCAAATCCGACATCTGGAGTTTAGGAATCACAATGGTAGGGCAATTAAGTAAAATAAGTAACACCTGAACTGTTGTCATAAGACAGCACCGTCCACACTTATTGGCACACCAGTTAAAGTTGTTTAAAAAAATCTTAAAATAAACGCATCTTGTATTTCAGTAGAAACTTTTGTTAGATCACTGGTCCCAAACTTACTGGTTAGTAGGGTTACAGCATTTAAGTAATTCTTGAAACTGCAAACTTACATTTTGCTTTCACTTTTTACTGAGACTAGCAGGAATTTGTGGGAATCAATGGCTATTTATTGTCTGTGTTCACCCGTCGTATCCATAGCTCTGCTTAGTTGTTTGTATCACCATCGCCTTTATTTCAAGTGTAAGAAATGAGTTTGTGTGTGTTCTCAGATTGAGCTCGCCATCCTGCGCTTCCCGTACGACTCTTGGGGAACGCCCTTTCAGCAGCTGAAGCAGGTGGTGGAAGAACCTTCGCCCCAGCTTCCTGCCGACCAGTTCTCCCCTGACTTTGTGGATTTCACCTCTCAGTGGTACGTTTTTGTGTCACTCTATGTTGATCCACTTCCCTAGAAGCAAATGAAAACTACCTCAGATGAGACGGGGAATCATTGTTAATAGTGTTGTTTCTGATAAAATTAGTATGTTATTGTTTCCTATACAAGTTACTTATTTACATCTAATAAAGTTGAATAATCTTTTTGGAAGATAACAAGTAAAAAACGTTAAGAGATCGAAACGGGCAACCCAAAAAATCTTCAGTCACTGATTCTATTTTAATTGTTTCATTGAATGAGGCATCACATGTAACTAGGTCTGTCACAATAAATAATAAATCAGTTAATCACACGATAAACTAAAACAAACGCAAAAATGTTCATTTGCTTGATTTATTGTTTTTCTTTTTTCTCTCTTTTTCTTCTGAAACTGGTGTTCAGTCTGCTGCTTTGGTCTCAACTCTCCCTTTTTTAAAAGATAATTGTGTCTATAGAGACTTCAGAATTAATTTTACTTGTTGTTTCTGTTGTTCTGTTTATTTGTTTTGGATATTTACCATGTCTTCCAGTACCAATGTTTAAATGTTCATCAGCATTTAAAGTTTATTGGTCTAAGTGTACTTATAATATTCTTCCATTACTATCATTATATTGCTTGAAAATTGTTTCAAAACAACAATATTATCGTTTATCGCAATAAGTTCTGGGACAATTAATCGTCTGGCAAAATTTGTTTTCCTGACAGGCCTAAATGTAAAAGCTGTCAGAAAACGTTATTATTTTCTCCCTTACCATAAGAGCAGAGCAAAGTTTTCACCTGACTGATCCAATCGGTTAGCACTAGCATCCATTCAATGACACTACAACACATAGATTCCGAGGTCTGATTTGGATCTGTTTCTGTGTCCACCTGATGTTCATTTTTAAGCCTATTGCCTCGTATTTCCTGCCGCTGGTTTTGTTTCCTCCTTTCTCAGTTGCTTAGTTACAGATGCAGGTATTATGGTAGCAGGAAGATGCAGCCAGTAACTGCGTGAGCTGTGGAGGGATGTCTTTAATATAAAGAAAGGTGTGAAACTAATAAGATCAGTCATTTCTTGTTGATGTTTTAAGTTGACCGTCGGGTTTACTCTGCTGCCCATTAACTTCTTTTGACAAATAAACTAACAGCAGAAGTGGTGTACCAGTTGTCGATATCCGAACATATGGGTTTACCAAAATGGTTGGTCTTGTTGCTTTGTGGCTGGTTTCTAATCAGGTTTTTGGAAAACTTTAACCTGGCAAAAAGGATTTTTAGCCAGTTGTGAGTTGTGAGAGGAAGGAACAGTGTGATGGTAATAAGTGCACAAACTGCAGGGAAGTGCAGAACCTCCAGACATAGATGTATCCAGTATGTGGACTACATTCCTTGTGTTTAGCCACTCCTGAACAGAAACCATGAGGAAAAGATCTGGACCGTTGCTTAGTGGTCCAGAGTCCTTGTTTTAGATAAAAGTAATTTATTTAAATAAGTTTCCTCAGTAGTCACAGTAAACAGTGTTTTCTCATCTGACTCCATCAGGTGGAGAATATTTCTTGTCATTTTGTACATGTCAAAGCTATGTTGAGAATTTACAGGAAACTTGGCAGCTCTAGTTTTGCTTAAAATAAGCTTTCGAGTGTTTTTTCTGTGACAGCATTAATGAGGGGCAGTAAATTTTGGCATTTTATCTTCATCCTAAAATGTATAAAATGATTCAGAGAGATGTCGGTGAACCCAGAGTCCTTTTGGCAGTTTTCATTGATTTATGAAACATCTAAATCCTGCAGGTGTATTCTGATGTGTTTTGTATGCTAAGATTTAAACTCATTCAAACTCAGAGAAGTTTGCATAGTTACCTCCAGCATAATTAAATATTTAGATTAATAAAGAGCAGCAGGTATTCTAGGTCTGTAAAGCAGGTTTTGTACCCTGTAGATGAAGATTGTTTTATTTCCAGACTCCTGCCCTCTGTAGAATCCAGACCATCACAGTTCTGTCTGCATGTGTGGGCTCTTTGTTCTGCTGCAAGATGATCTTGTACCAATCTGTTGATGTTCTGAGCCCAAAGTAGCATAAACTGTCTGTGATATTCTGCTGCGACTCCAGCTTTCCCTGCAGAATGGACGTTTTTTCCTCACTCTACTGTCCTCAAATGATGGGCAAATGATTTCTCAGAAAATGGAGTCAGCTGATTTTTACCGGCAGAACCATGCAGCTGTTTATGTTCCATCCGCTGTCACACTAATTGACTCAAATCAATCTTGCTTGTTTCCTGTGAACTGCAAAACTGAATGTGAAAGTACAGAAACAACTTGTTGCAATTTGTTTTACAGTAATTCTGTATTTTGGCCTTGTTTTTTTTTTTTTTTGACCACAGCTTAAAGAAAAACGCCAAAGAGCGGCCAACATACACAGAACTCATGGTGAGTTTTCCCTTTCATGTTCACCTTGACCTTTTGTTAATGTCTAGTTTTCTTATTGTTTATTTTCTACTTGTCATGGCTTTAATTACACACTACGGAGCTGATAAAATCTATGACATATGTATAGAAGGTTTACACATGACTGTAAAATGATTCTAATTGACCCAATTTTGAAAAAAAGGGATGTATGTGCACAAGAAAGTCAGTCAAACAAAGAACAGAGCCTGAAGTAACAAAACACACACCCAACAAAACCAAACCAAACCACACTAGACCAAAGTGGTTATTTTGCACAGTGTAGCGGTCAGTTATATTACAATGAATACATATAGATGCCAAACCTCTGCAAAAAGACAAATCATAGTCACAAAGAGATGACAAAATAACCAAAGAATATTTACAATAATAACATGCATAAAGAAATCTTCTGAAAAAATAAACACAGAGAGATTGTTGTAGCCTACAGATGTTAAGCTGAAAAATAAAGAGATATACAGTAAGAACAAACATTCAAAATAGCCACATCTGTAGAAATATAAATCCACAGACGGAAGAAATAAATTCTACAAAACGATAAGAAAGACAGATTGAACTATAGAGCATTAAATAAGACAACACATCGTAAAAAAAAAAAAATCTAGCAAAATGTCAGACAGCTGTGATAGAACGCGCCACGATGTAGCTAAAATTAGGAAACTTAAGAAATCGTAAATCCTGCCAAAATACATCAACTATCTTCTATTAGATGTGCTAAAAAAGAAAGTAGCTGAGTAATGGAAGAACCAGACACTCACCAGAAATGCTGAATCACAGGTTGCTATAATAACTACCAGCATTTTTAGGGGCAGAGGGGAACAGGAGTTCACAGAGAAACACGATTTTTACCATCATACACACAGTCACTTTGTGTAGAGTATAAGACTTACTAGTCTGCAATTAGCACCATTACCATCTTATGGTGTCCTTGTATGTAACCATTTAGACCTTTTACAGTGTTTTATCTAAGTCATATGTCAAATGTAAGAAAATTCATTCCCATAAAATGTAATGGGAATTAATTTTTTGACAATTTTATAAAAGCTGTTCAATGTGTTAACAAATGCAACTCTTTTCTTGATCATTATTCATAATGGGGATTTATTTATTTTTGTTTAAAGGTCTTTCAAACAAACTGACAGTCATGTCAGATTCATGTCATCATCCCATTAGAGGGCAACACAGAGACAAACAAACATGCATGGACACGCACACACCCACATACACCTAGGGACAACTTAGTGAGATCCAATAACTTAAAAAGTCATTCATTTAGCCTGGGAGAAAGATAGTCAAACAAGGACACGAACAATGTAAAAAGAGAACAAAGAAAAATATACAGACCCAATAAAGTTTTCCAAAGAACAATATATATGCAGACTTTTCTTCTTTTTTTTTTTTTTTTTGTACACACGCCATAGCATTATAGAAAGAAGCAAAATGACTTCCACAAGATGTAAAAAGATCCAAAAGCAAGGAGGGAAAAGACACAAGTTTAAAGAGTAGATTCACAGAAGAAAGGTCCAAATTAAAACATCTGAAGGATAAAATAGAAATCCACAAAAACAAATTAAGTTGAAGTCAAAAACCAAAGAAATGGATTAAATAAGCCCATGTTGGTCCTTTAGATAAACAAAAAAACTTTATAAGGTGAAATTTGACCTGAAAAGCCTTTAAATTGTTTTACTAAGTAACAAGTGCATTAATAAATAAATCTTAGCCTTAAGAACAATTAAAATACAAAGTCAGAAAGTTACTTCTAAAGGCAAAAAATTAAGTGAAGGAAACAATTAAATGGAGCATCTTAAATAAGAAAAAAGGCTTAAAAATTAAAATTGATCATCTTTATCCAAAACAAAAACAAGAAAGTCATTTCAAAATGACAAAGCATCTAAGAAAGTCAATAATAAAAATATTGACTTCAAAAAGAAAAGTAAGGATTATCAGGAACTACATGGTACAAAAAGCTGTATAATAGACTAGAAATTGATGGTTAGCATCTTTATATCTTCAGTCCTGCTAGGGATGTAAGTCTGCCCTCTTGAAAGAATCCTGATTTCATTCAGACTAACATGACCTCCGTCTCCTCCACAGCAACATCCCTTCTTCACCTCCCACGAGGCCAAAGAAACTGACGTGGCTAGCTTTGTGAAAGTCATCCTGGGGGACTGAGCTCTACATGCGCACGGCACAGAGGGAGGAAAACCTAAAAACCCATCCTACAAAAAAGCAGGTCTCCCTCTCACCCCCCTCCACGCCTCCAGAGTCAGAACGAGGAAGACCAGCGGACGAAGTAGAACGAGGAGGCGGCCTCCGCTTCTCCCCTGTGAGGTGGCGGGAGGGGCGGGGGAGACCTCGAGTATAATATGGAATAATTCAAGGTGTCTGTATGCAAAACCTCCCTCTGTGATCAGATTAGCTTCACCCACTACTCCCAATATAATTAACGAGCTGGCCACGCCATCCACCATCGTGGTCAAACTCTTTTCTCACTGAAAAGCAGTGGAAGATGTGCAGATCGTATAAAAAAAAAAGATGGATGATGTAACGCTTTCTGTGTATAATCTAAATGTTTGCCTACTCAAAGCAAAAGTCTTGCATCAGGTTATTAACTGACTGCATGTACAGAATATATCTCTGGCAGCCACAGATGGCCAATGATGAGCAGCTGTAGAGCCTGATTGTAGACTAAAGAGCCTCCCCTAGTGGTCTTTAATAGGTACTGCAGTGGAACTGCTTTCCTCGCCAATGCCATCTCCCTACGTCTTGGCTGCCTGTGAGTGTGTGTGATTGTGTGTGTGAGCTGAGGGATGTGTTCAAACGGCTGCAGGTGGAGGCAGAGCCAGAATGCTGTCCGGTTAGTTTGCAAATACGGCGAGAGGTCAGCTGATGCTCTGATACAGCTGCTGTTCAGCATTTCAGGCCGTCGAGCTGCAGCAAATTAATCAGATTTAGTCATGAGAAAAGCTGTGAATATAATGAACTGTCTTTTAGCAAAATGTCTGGGATGTTTTTTTAGACCAGAAACATTTTGAGTGGCTTTAAGAAGAGGACTGCCCCTCATTTAATGTGCATTTTACTATTTGTTGAGCCCCAAATACCTATCATACACTCGCTTTATGTGGAAAGGGCTGGCACATAAAGCGGTTGTGCCAAATGTGGTTGAAGAAATCTTGAAATTATTGTTAGATCTTTTTTTTCTAAACTTCAAGCTGCCGATTCCACTTTTTGTTTAAGTACAAGAACAGGAATTTATGGAAATCTGTCACTAACTTGGAGGGTAGGCGACTTCATGTTGTGTTTGAGAGAAAAGATATTGCTTTAAGATAGGGTCTCACTTGTTTTAAAAGACACAGCTGGCATGAAAAGCTGACAAGCCTCTCAGAAAATGCAGTTTACAGTCTAAATAGTTTCTTACATCTTTTCCACTCCTCTGTTTTAATTCTTAAAAATCTTGCTGAAACTGAAAATGGCTAAGTTTGCATTTTTTGCGCTAACTGCAGCCACTCTGAAGAGTGATAGTGCAATCTTTTATGTGTGGTGCCTTCCCTGATCAAGAAAAAAAAAAAAATAGATTTTTAAGTTTCCAGCTCCACTGGTCATTCCTGATCAAGATAATAATCGTCAAACTCAAGTAACCATTCGATTTCTTGACTCCAGCTCCTGATCTTTTGTAGAATCACTGAAATTATCTTTCCAATGATGCTTCAAAAGAAACAATTTACCCATTTATTTCCAAAGTTTGTGATTTACCTTATTCTTGCTTAAGTGTTGTCAGAAAATATAACTATGTCTTGCACAAAGCAATAATTATGCAACAGCTGCTTATTTTGTTCAGAAGTTGCTGACGAAAATGTTAAATGTTGGTTTATATTTTAGAAAGGGGCCGACACTAAAGAATGAGAAGTCAGAGGAGCCTCTAGGACTTATTTTTAGCTGGAAACTGTAAATATTTGTCAAATATTTGTTTGCCTAGTTGGTTTTTGCACATATTTCTTTGAGTGTAAGGTAACCTTTCGAAGAACCATCCTCCCCTCTTACTGGATAGTGCCCAATAATTTGTTACATTTCAGTTTAGTCCAGCTGTTTTGCACTTTTAATATAAATATATTATTTTTCTAGTTAATGGGGCTTCTTTTGCTTCTTATCTTCAAGCTCAAAGTAATTTGCCATGACAGTTTGAGCAAAGGGAAACCAAAGCATTGTCTTATGTTTGCACAAATAATAAAACTGTATTAATTCTGGTACAGAACGGCCGTACAAGTTATAAGTACTGCTTTGAAGTAACAGTACTTAAACTTTTATTTTCTGTCCCTTTGCAAAGCCTGAACCAGTGAGCAGTGAGTCTTGTCCGTCAGTTTGATTTGTTGCAACTCGCCGTCTTGGTAATGCTGGATGCCGCTGTGCAGACCTCCACATGTTTTATTTTCAGTGTGTGTTTGTGTGTTACATGGGGAACATTGTCCCATATCCTCCTTGTTTTCTGTACTGAGCCAATCACAACCCTCTCCACTCCATGCTCAACGTAAAAGGAACTGGACATTGTTGCTATTATTGTTGTTAGTATTATATTAATGTTATTATTTAGGTTTACCCCAACTCCCTAATCCATCTTACAGACATATTAACTGCAGTTATTCTTATTTATTACAACTGCTGTGTCCTTCTGAAGACTTGAGCGATCCATCAGAGACTCTTCTTCGCTTGCGTCTGCGGCTGTGTGTGATTTTGTCGTGTTTTTCTTGGCTCAAACAGGTAAATGCTTTTACAATGTAACTTTTATGCCTTCTATGTGCCTCTATAATGAAAAAAAAAAATTGTCTAAGAAAATAAGGATGATGCAGGGTTGGGCTCCCTCCCTCTTCACACGCTGCATGGCATCATATCCCCAGCGACCTGCCAGCTTTGAGGACTTTTGTGTTTTTTTGTGATGTTACTCTTGCGGTAGCTTCAGGGTGTTTGTACTTGTGCCTGTTGTCGCCTCTGTGGCTTCTGAGGGCAGAAAGCTTGAAGATGGTGAGTGAAATTTTAAGAATGCTCTCGCTTTGTCTTTAACCTTAAAACTCTCTCTCACTATTTTGTTGATTTTGACTTGTTTTGGAGCTTCTTCTGGGATCTAATGATGTGAGTTTATGCACTGTACAAATGCAGATTTTTTTTGGCCTTCAGAACCAACTTTCTGTCCTCAGTCTGCTTCCGTCTTTTTTGTTTTGAGGTTTCCTGTTTTGTTGCAGGTTAAAAATTCTCTCTCCTTTCACCCCGTAACCCAGCCCTGGCTTGGCTCAGGCCTCGTGACCGATAGCCCAGAGAACTTCTGGAGGTGTTAAAGTTTTCTAAACAAACCGTCACCCTCCTCTGTTTGTTCCGGCTACGAAGCGTTGGCTGCTGGTGCTGCCAAGAGGCAGTTTGCTGATGAGCGGTGGATGTTTTTGTGTTTGTACAGCTGCCAATCACGATGAATCAGTTTGTGGGTGAGCACACCAAGGGCTCCCTCATTACCACATTTCCATGGCAAAATTCAAAGATTCTTTGTGTCAGATCCTAAAAAAAAAAAAAAAAAAAAAATCACAAATTTTCTTAATATGACCAAAGAGAAGCCTACCAGGATCCTTTTATTCATCATCATGTACATGTGGTGTTTGTGAGTGTCTTAAGTGCCTAATGATGCTTTTTTTGTCACAGATTTATACTTAAACACTTCTCTGTGTTCGGGCGAGATAGCTAAACACCATCTTAGTCCTTTACTTCCTCTGCTGAACCCATACAAACAACATTCAGTTGTTAAAGTTGCTGTGTGTGAACAGTGGAATAGAGAGTTGAAAATTTTAAAGTTTGCTATTTTTTTTTTTTTTTAGTTCTGCTAGCTAAATTCTACTGAAATATCTTCCCCTCACATCTTCAGTCGTATGTTTTGAAACTACTCAGATACACCAGTAGATGTCAGAATCTTCACATGGTCACTTTATAATTAAAGTGAAAAAGAATGCAGCTTTTTACTGTTACAGTTAAAACTAACTAAATTATTTAAATAAAAAATAATAATAATAATCTGTAACACTGTATTTGACGGGTTGTGAATAAGACTGTCATGACACCATCATAAACATGACATAACACCTGTCATAAACATGAGTAAGTCTTCATGAATATTTATGACTGTTGTCATGAAGTGTCATTCGGTAAATTTTAATACAAAGCTGACATTATTCAAAATGTCTTTGTTATGACAACTTGTCATTAACCAAGAAATCATGATCTGGCATAAAGGCTAACCCTCCCGCACCCTTCTAAAATTTAATGTTTTGGAGTAGTCGGATGTCAAATCTCACTGAGATGCTAAATCCATCCTTGTCCCAAGTGGCGCTGCCGGTGCCTATCTCCAGTGAACATTTCGGAGGCGGGGTGCACCCTGGACAGGTCGCCAGTCTGTCGCAGGGCAACACACTCAAACCTAGGGAGAATTTAGAGAAACCAGTTAACCTGACAGTCATGTTTTTGGACTGTGGGAGAAAGCCATGCAGAAAGATCCCGGGCCGGGAATCGAACCCTGGACCTTTTTGCTGCAAGGCAACAGTTCTATCAACTGCGCCACTGTGACATATTATGACTACAAACAGTCCATTCATGATCAAAAACTTTCCGATGTGACTGAGTTAAATCAGTTCTGCACAAAACGGTAGGCAAAGATTCTTCAGTTGTCAAGTTTAGAGACCAACTTGTGGGACAAAAAAAGCCAAAACAGAAGAAATCATGAAGAGGGATTTCAGCTTAATGTCTCCAAAAGACATGAGCAGCGTAATTCTGTTGTGGAGATTTTGATACATAAAATTGGATAGAAAAATCAGTAATCTATCCAAATTCAAATGTATATGTTTTTATTCCGACTTTTTTTGCCCCAGGTTTACACACTGCAACTTCAACATTGTTTCATGCGAGACAAATGTAAATCTCCCGATTATATTTTACCTTGTTTTGTTTCTTCCCTGGAGCTTTTCGCTTTTACCTGTTTATATGTTTATTTGGAGTAACACTTAGATTTTTCATATCTGACAGCAAACTACTTCCTTCCTTAACTAAAAAAAAGAAGAAGCTTAAAATAGTGATTGGATGAGCACAGCTGTAATGAGCAAAGTAATTCAGCTGAAACTTACAGACTGGAATTATTAACAGTCACATAGTGCGCAGGAGGAGCCACATGTTAGTATGCAGCTTATCCAAAATAAACTTGGCACAAAATGTAAAAAATAATGTAAAGGAAACCAAAAAACCTGTTTTTGGTCAACAGGTTTTTGGCAGAGGAAGTGTGATAGAAAACCAGCAAGGTTTGTCATAAATAAACTATGCCACTCAACTTACTATGACATTTATTGCCAAGAAGCGCTAAAACAAAGAATTAATGGATCAAACACAAATTTTCTTACTTTTTTCTTTTTGCCAAGTAAACATTAATCTGTGCTGTTTGGGATCAATCATTTTTTTAAATCTGCACTCTCACTTCGAGCTAGGGTTAAGCTACTGGGAGATTTTGAAAGGCTAAGAGGAAAATCCAGTCACACACCACATCACATTTTGTTGTTTTTAAGTCTGTCCCTGTCCAATAACTTGCTAAATAGTAGAGCTTCCCATTTATGGAGAAAACAGTGAATCACCGTCCCTCTAAAAATCTGCAACGTCTTTCTTTCTGCGTCTTTGTCTTTCTCTGTGAGTGTTCGTCTGCTCTACATGCATGTAGGAAGTCTATTTCCATCCTGCTGTCACCTGCCGGGTGACCTTTGCTCACCGGGGTCAGGACGTCCGCGTGGGAACATCCCATGATAATCTGACTTCAGCCAACAGCAGGCACGTATGTGTGGATGATGCAGCTTTTGCTGTAACAGTTTATTTATTTTGTCATTGAAGGTCATAAAGAGACGTGAGGCTCGGAGAGAATTGTAGGAAATTTTTTTTTTTTTTTTTTTTGCTCACCTTCCACATATTCAAAGTCTATCTAAAGAATTATCAGAAAGCCTGCGGATGAGGGAAACTTTAAGCCCTTTACAGACTTTTTGTTAGGATTATTTCAAGTGTAAATTTGTCGTCTGTGCATCAGCACATTTCTCATGCTGCGACTTGACTTGTGACACCGTGGAGCTTTCTGTTGGTAAACTGCTGGTACACACCTGTATATGACTTCTGATGTTGCGGTGTTGTGTTCTTAAATCTGCAATCGGGAGGGAAGTGATCCAGGGATGCTACTGTACGTGGAAGAGGGTGTTTTTGTTGCTGTCGAGTGGGTTTCTGGGGAGGTTTACTTTGGGTTTTGCAGCTCCATGGGAAGTGAAGTTTTCAGTATATTTCCATGTCTCTTAAGCCTCCACTAAAGACTGATGACTGTTCACTTAGAGCTCAATGAATTTCTATGAATAATTTAGATTGCTCAAAATGATTGTGTGCAATTGTAATGATGGAAATTCAATAAAAAAAAGAAGTATTTTTACACAATAAGTTCTGCATCTGTTTCTTGTGTTTTGCATCATGTTTCTGCAGAAGCTAACAAAACTTGAACACCAGCTGGAATATTTATGGATGGAACAAAGATTTAGAAAAATTAGGGGAGACATTCTAAGTTAAAGCTGGACTGCTTAAGATTTTATGCTCCAACATTTGAAGAAAAGTAACCCATAGCATGATGCTGCCTCTTCCATGTTTCAGAGAGGGTATTTTTTTTTTTTGATGATGTTCGGTACTGTTTTTGTGTTGAGCATACATTTTTGCATCTGTGGAAGAAAAGGGATAGTTTAGTTCCTGCAGACAATAACACATCCCTTCACAAAGTTTTGGGAGATTTTAGCCAGGCCTGGTTGTTTTCTTTTGAAAAAAAAAAATGTATCTCGCAACTCTATATCTTAAAATGTGGAGAAGATAGTAGATTGTTGTTATATGAGGAAAGCAAATGAGTATATGTTGGAAACTGCCATAGCTGCTAGATGATGGAAATTACCAGATGTCAGGGAAATCCTATTCCAACTCAAGAAAGCTACATTTTGAAAGGTATTGCACAAAAGTGTTAAACTGTGTCCACTCTAATGCAAACAGGCTACTTCTCTCTCTTTTTTTTTCTTTTTTTTTTTTAATTATCACTGATATGTTTTGCAGTTAAAAGGGTTCAAATGTTTTGAAATGAAATTACTGTGTTCTCAATAACTGCAGCCTCAGGAACTTGCAAATTAAACTGGGATTGGTTGACTTTTTTTTAGAGCGACTGTCGTTCACACTACATGACACTAATGATGTAACAATGGAGAAAAAAAAAGGCTTTAATCTTCTGTATTTGTGGAGTCAAACCGTTGGAGCAAAAATTTTGTTTTTATGATTCGTTTGTGGACAATGGTTGAAAGAAAGGAAAACTAAACTTTCCTCCAGCATCTCTCTGGCCTAAATTCACAAAAAGAGTAAAGGATTTCCCTCCAACCTGATCAAAAGCGTCACAGGTTCTGACTTTCTATGAATGCCGGAGTTTTCTCAAGTCAGGGCTGAACTTTGCTCACAGATGTCTGAGATATAATTGTTGGAGGAAGGAAGATGCAACAGGGAGCCAAAAATACCCACCTTCCCCCACATTGAAGTCCAGCAGGGTGGATGTGCGTCAGATCAGACTGTAAGCAGGAGCAGGTGGTGTGTGAGAAACTAACAGTCGCAGGTAGTTTGCTTTTGTTGTTCTGAACCTTCTCTGGCTTTGTTTTGCTTTGCTCCGCTCTCTCCTCGCTCAATGATTTCTAGGGTTTGCAGCAGATTCTGTTATTTGCTTTTCTTTAGCACGCGACAGCTTCGTACTGTACGAGTTCAGTGGGTTCATTTCCCAGATCTGAAGCTGCGGCACTACGTGACTTTCTGCAGAGCAAAACGAGATGCTAAGAGGGCATTGAAGGAATGGCGGATGACAGAATCCGATGTAGATAGGGTGTTCAGAAAATGTTCACAAACTTCAGCACCCATTAATTCTTAAGCTAAATGATTAATCAGATTTTCTTTTTCACAGTGGAAAGAGAGGAAAGGAAGCAGAGTATGAGCAGATGCAAAAAATAAATTGAAGAGAAACGTGTGAGAATTTTAAAATGAATTTAAAAAAAATCAATGGAAATTAAGGTGGAAGAATGACGGCGACTGTATAAGACAATAAAATAAAGGCGAAAAGTAAACTTACAAATGCATATAAAAAATAAGAATTGGAAAGAGAATGAAAAGAGTCAAGATGCTATCAGTAGAGTTGAAGTATTTTTGTAAATATTTGTCAAATATCCTAAAGTCCTAAAAGTAGAATATGAGATGGATACCTTGTGAAAACATCAAGCACCTCTGGAACTTTCTTGCAGTTCTACTTCTGTTTGCAGAAATGCAGCACCAGAGACAGGAAGAATTTCTTAAAACTGTCAATTATGCTGATATACATACTGCTCACACCCTTCCCCCACACAGAGTTGGCCGTTGTGCTGCAGCTAATGGCAAAGAAACAGCCTTTTCAAATTCTCAGCAGGCTCTGCTGTGACGGAGGAGCTGTAGGGAGGGATATAGCGCAGCAGAGAGCAAGGCGGAGAAACCAGAAAGATGTGCTTCTTCAAATTTCCGGCCTTTGTCTTCGGTCTTCCCAGAACTCACCCCCTGCTGTAGTTTTAACGGAATGTTTAGAAGACAAAACTGGTATAAGAAAGAAAAAAAAAAGACTTAACATTAAAAGAAAACTGATTTTTCAACTATGATTTCAAGTGAGAGGAGAGAACGTGATTAGAAATATAAATGTTAATAAAAACAATTCCAAGACAGTGAGGAGAAAACAAACGAATACAAGAAAGCTGAAAAAAATAAATCATAATAAAAAAAATTATATAATTGGAATAAAAAGAGGATGGATTTTTATTCCATAACTTCTTTGGCTTAAAGATAATAAAAACAGGCAGAAGGTTGAAGTTTTTTTATAATGATTATATTCCAAAACCAAACACAAATATGTTTTAACTTCTATGTCTATTTTTGATCCACAGCTCACCCAAGAAGTCATTCGTTATATTTTCCGAGAAGAGCTGCCCGACTGGTTTGGTTGATAAAGAACCAAAACCATGGTGACAATTTAAATGCATCTAAAAATAAACATTGTCTCTGTCTTGCAGAACAGCTCAAGCTCAGGCACTTGGGATGAAGAGCAACTTTATACATTCATTTTCAACTCTTTCAACATATTCTGTATTAGATTTAGACTTGGACTTTGAGTAGGCCAATCCTCCTTCTCACAGATGGAGCCCTTAGTAATCAAGCTTAGTCACATATTTGATCTCTGATTGCTCCAGGTATTCCATCAGAGACAATGTGTGCTTAGTTTGTTTGTGTTTATGTTTTGTTGTACTTTTACTGTGTTTTTGTCCTATTAATTAATGATTGATTATTGGTGAATGGATGAATTTTCCATCACGATTAATAAAGTTACAGTAGGTTTTCTGAGTTTACTTGAACTATCACAATACTCAGGCTTCTGCAGTTAGACATGTTTCTCCACTTGATGTCATATTTTTGATGTCCCCACAAACAGCCAAATACACTTCCCCAGCAAAGCCAATTCTGCAGAATTACTTTCTATTATGCAAGTTAGTAGACAAAAGAAATAATAATAATAATAATAATAATAATAATAATAAAACACTTGGATACTTTTTTTGTTTTTCCAGAATTAGAATAACAGTTTTATAAATCTCAAAATGTGTTTTAAATTAGCTCTGTAATCCAGTTTAGGCCTGACCATGAACGGTTCTAGCCTGTTTGGCACCCTGGGCAAGGATCCATATCAGAAACCACTGCTGGGTCTGATCGCACTAAATGTACAATTAACTGTACGTTGAGCCTCAGTGCCATTGAGCGTATGTGGTGTACAGGAAGCAAAGATAATGTTTTGTTTTCTTAATGTGTTAAATTTGCAGCTTGTTTCACCTTCTCCAAACTGTTACCCTTGAAGTGTCTGATAGGTACCCAGGTCTTCACGGTGCAGTTTGTTCTCTATGCTGTTCTCTAACGTCTGAAACGTTCTCACAAATAGCTGGATGATGCTAAGTTTAAACTTTACACAAATGACTCTATTAAATATAAATGCATCCCACACGACTGAAACTATATATTAAAAAAAAAAAAGTGATGTGTTGTTTCCCACATTTATAAAAGCTAAAAATCACTGATCCAGGGTTAACTACTTACAAAGCGCTGTGACGTTGGAGGATTTGGGGGTCTCATCAAACAAGAGCATGAGAGTCCTCACTTGCAAGCCTGCCATTCTGCTGCTGTGCTGGTTTGAATTTCTTTCTTTACGCGACTGGCTTTTCCATACCGACAGCTGATGATGTAATGGAAACTCTTCTGAGCAGTGCACTTAAAAACTAGAGAATGATTTATAATGAAAGGCAGCTCCACCACTCTTTAGTGCTTTCTTCTAAGGAGGGGATGTAAGTTTCAGGTTCATTGCTGGATGTGTGGGGAAAAAAAAGAATTATGCTTCTTTGTGACAATAAGCAGCCCTTCCATCTAGTCAGGTCCGGCCTGCAGAAATGAGGGATTATTTTACCTCCGCAGCTTCCAATGGCGACTGCAACTCCATAAAATCTCACCCGACCCTTTGTTTCACCTCTACAGAAAATAGCAGTCGGTTCAAGCCGCCAGCTCTACAGCCTGACATGCAGATGGATGGCCTTTCTCTCCTGATAATGGGGGGAAAATCTGTTATATAAGCCAAAAAATTCCTCACGAAAATCCCTGATCTGCCCTGTCTCTGTAAATCTCTTCAGGTGGCCAATAAATCAACCGTGCCAAGAGGACCAAATGAAAGAAAGGCTACATGAGGAGGAAGTCCTGGATTTGTGTCTAGAGGACGAAGACAAGCATGGAGGCGGACCTGTCTGTACACCTGTGACAGTCCGGATTATTGTGGGGCGGAAAGGGAAAAAAACAGGATCTAAAACTTAGAGAAAACATCCTGTTTTCCCCCCTCCCTCATCTCATCCCAGAAGTGTTTATGTAGCTTTTCCTGCTCCTGTCTGCAGAAACAGGACAGATGAGTCAGGCTCATCTGTCCTGATGTTTGAATGCTCGTCCGCATTCAAACATCCCATTCTGTCGTCTCTCTGCTGAACAACAGCTCATCAGCGAATGAAAGAATGATGACTAATCGCATGCTTCCTTTCATCTTCAAATATAGCGACAGACGTGATACCTCTTCTTGTATCGAGAACCAGCTTACTGTCAGGAAGTTTGGAAATAGAGGGAATTCCATGGAATAAACCCCAAAATATCATTGGGAATCACAAATAACAGCTCACGTGCTCACGCTGCTCATCATTGTTTTATTTAGCCATTTCACAGAGCTTCCTTTTCCCACATTTGGCCTAAATCACGCCGATTTTTCTGTTGTGTTCCATTGTGAGCACCACTGAAAAGTTC
This sequence comes from Girardinus metallicus, assembly GCA_903067095.1. NCBI lineage: Eukaryota > Metazoa > Chordata > Actinopteri > Cyprinodontiformes > Poeciliidae > Girardinus > Girardinus metallicus. The sequence goes on from CAEGAE010010413.1 coordinate 48,351, forward strand.
AACAATTTCTTTTGTTCTTGAAATCTGACCATTCTGCACCAAATATCTCCAGAGAAGTGCACAGATTTACCAGATTACCGACATCTGAAAAAGGCCATAAAAAGGTCAACCTAAACATCATTTTATGTATTCACAAAAAGCAAACAGTACAATTTAAAATGTCTCTCATAGTCTAATGTGAAATATTAGACTATATAAAATAGAATATAAACAATATGATAGGATAACCCTGGGGTTCTTGCTCTAATTTTTAGACTGACTATTGTTCATACACTAAACAACTCTATGTATACACTTTCATAGTTGTTCATACTGTGACACTTAAAAAAAAAACGCTGCAGCTCAGACCTTTTTTCTGCATTTTAATTAAGTACTATTTAGTTTTTTTTGTCCTAGACTTCTTGATGATAGTTTTTGTTAAAGTAAACCTTGATTCTGGACTCATAGAGATTTAGATTAAATAATTCTTCCTGTAATGATTTTTGACAATCATTACAAAAGCTTGAATGTAAAAACCTCTGGTGAGCTGTAACTTGCAAAAGGTGGTATTGCTTTACATGTTTAATCTTGCCACGTTACCAGAGGGCACGTTGTTCCCGCAGTCCACACAGGAAGTGACTACCAAAACAGAAGTGACTGTGAACGGAAGACGAAGTGTTAAAGTTACGAGCCGAGTGGGAGGGTCGCATTCAGGAAGCATCCTGTGCACAACAAAATGCTTCCTGCTCCTGTCGCCGACGACCAGAAAGAGGGGGTTTGATGAAGCTCGGAGGGAAACAAAGAGGGGAAGCCTCCTAAATCTGCTAACAACTAAATATAAGTGGAAAAAAATGTGATACTTGCAGGACAACCCAGCTTCTTTATAATTCAGCCAGCTACTGTAGGCCCTATCAAACTCCTAAGTAGAAAAATTTCTTTCTTTCACTTTAGTCGCCACATTCCAAATACACCCACCAAGGGCCGACTCCTGACACACAGCTTGGAAGGCATTTTAAACTCAAAAGAACTGCAGATTATTATGAAATAATATCAACAACAATGTATGATGCAACAGCATCATAAATTAGCTTTAGCCAGGAATTTGACTAAAGCCAAATTCCTGGCTGAGCGCCCGCCGTAGGGATGAGCAGCTCTGGACCTGAACTCGACAGTGATCTGATGAGGCTCATCGAAATCAGGATGATCAGAGTTAGACATTTTAATCCCTGGATTTGCACAAACACACCTCTCTCTTGCTGTTGGTTTTCTGGTTTATAACAATTTTAAAGTTGAATTTCTTAACATGTATAATGGAAATAAATTGCTGCTCATTACTCCAGTGAAATAGTAGTCTGAGCAAGTACTTCCAGTAGTTGTTCCGTTTAGTCTCCTGTAAAACCTCCAGGTTTTTAGAGACAACTCTGTTTCAATTGAGCATCTTCAGATCCAGCCCATGACTATGCAAATTTTAAATACTGCAATCATGGGTATACTTCCTCTTTTTTTTATTTTTGCTTGGCCAAGACTCTGTCTCTTTACCTCACCATAACTTTAAGTATTTTAGATCTATTGATTTTTTTTTCCCTTTCTCTCTGGTTAAGTTGACTAAATGTTCAGTTACTTTTTAAGGTTTAATTTTGTGGTGCCAGAGCTCTGGCACCACACACCTTCAAAAACCCTGTATTAGAAACTTTAATTCTTCATGCCCCCAAACGTGTCCAGACCTGTTTGCTTGCTCCAAAGTTGTTGATGCTTCTGTTGTGCCTACGTGATGTGCCCCATTGCCAAACAGATGCCCCACCCTGACAAAAGGCCATATCCCTTATATCCAGCCTGCTAGCTATTGTGTGGGTATTTGGCACCCGCAAGTTCAGCTGTTGTTTGCTGTCTTCTGGCCTGCACAATGACATGTCCAGCCTCTGCTACCCTGCCTCCTTCTAACCAGTCATTTCTTCACACTCATGTAAATAATAGTCAGCTTGTAGCTGGATCCTGCAGCTACCTGAAATCACAGTTGCAGCAAAATAATTTCATGTCACTGAATGCTACACATGGTTGAACTGGTTTACAATTCATGCTAAATATAAAATAAATGCATGATACTTGCACTTTTAAAAAATGCATATGCATAATATCTTTAAAACATTTTGTAAATTTGTAAACTTTTAAAACTTGTAGCTCACTGCACTTATATTAACGTATATGTCTGAGAAATACCTTAAAAAGAAAAGGCAGCCAAGCAGAAAACCTGAAATTGAGAAACAGTGGGACCATTACATACGGAAGACACAAATCAGACATCAATGCACCACACAATGACCCATCTAGAAGAAAGTGATTGTAATTTGTCCTGTTATATTTTTATTTTATATGGTAAAAAATATATAGAGAGAGTTCCTGGGCAGTAGCATACTACAAGTGTAAATTGTTTTAGCTGCCGCAGTACATTCTGACCCTCATTTGACTCAGACACTCAAAAAAAAAAGGGAGAATGTTGCTACAGCTAAATATTCTGGATAGGAGGAACATTTGGAGAACAAAATTAATGATTTACATAACGTTATCTGCAGACATCAGTAGACATTTCCACTGACATAGGAAACAAAAAAAATACAAATAAAAATAACAAACCATTTTTTATCTGAAAAATTTGCACACGGACAACATTCCTCATTGTGTAAGGATCAAATAATAAATAAAAAATTAAAACCACAACATGTCAACAAAATGAAAGAATGAAACAACAATACTAAATTGATAAAGAAGACAAAATAAAATTCAATTGACGCTGAGCATTAGGAAAATAGAGACATGTTTCTTAAAATATAACTTTGCTAAGATAATGCAAGTATAGTTTTCTCTAAAATATATTAAAGAAATATTTGTAAAATAATCTTGCAGCCTTGTTAGCACACTCTGGTTATCTTTAAGCAAATATTTTTATCTCAAATTGTGCAATTCCAATCCAAAATGCTGTGACACTAACATCAGAATGTAAAAACTAAACAGGTACACATAGAATTTTGTTAGAAACCTTTTCACAGTCTTTAATGTTTTCGAGGTGCAGCCATATCTCTTTTGATTGAATTTTGTATTTTTTTTTTCTCAAGTTACACGTAAAGCTGAACAGTCGTGACAATACTACACAGAAGTTAAAAATACACACAAACAGCTTAACTGGTTTTGTTTTAGCACAGAAAGCCATTTTAACAACATTCAAATATCAATTTTATGTACAGCACAAAGAACTATCATCAGGCTCATTAAGCTTTTGATGTTTGTAGTCTTACAGCATCTGTTTGTTAAAAACAGATGCAACTGCTTGAGGAAGCTTTTTAATTATTAATTATGCTCCCTTTGAGTCTTTTTCCCCCACTTTTGGATCTCAAGACATGGCTTAATCAGCTCAGCTATTGCATAGATGTTAAACATTGTTGCCAATGTTTAATTTTTGCAATTATAGGACACCTACATTTATCTTACATTTAGATAAATGTAAGATTTGTAAAAATAAGAGCTTGAATCTTCTAATTTGAGTGTTAATAAAATAATTATTTTATTTGTTTGTGTAAGTGTAGGGATTGTTGTTCAAAGAATTAATTTAGATGATTAAATTACAAGAACAACCCAAATATCAAAACATTCAGGATGACTTACAAATGTGTCAACATTTCAGTGTTTGGCATTTCTTTTGCATAAAATGACCCATGTGACGTTGCATTTGGTAAACACCGGCTGTCCATGCTGACCTTCACACAGGCTACTCAGTACATTCTAAAAACCTGATCCACTACTCTGAGCTGGCTTAAAGAGGCTGCTTAGACGCTGTTGACTCCCAGGGCCATCAGTGTAGTAACTGAGGATTAACTCCACTGTCCAACAATGCAGATGCACCAGAAACCCTACCCAGTAGGTCATCTCAGTGCTTTAAGGGACAACATGAAGGTGTTTCTGAATGACCTACCGGACGCTACATGTGCAGTGTTGCTTTAGGTCAATGGCCTAAACAACTTATAGATCTAGGCTGGCTTCCTCAGAGGGGCGGGGAGTGATGGGGAGGGGACTATCCTATAGGCTGCATTTCATTATGGAAACATAGAAATATAAGTCGACTTGCACGTGGGGTACACACACTGCCTTTCCTTTTTTTCTACTTGCTAAGAAAATGAGTGCAAGCAGGTTTAAAGGAAACACTGGTTCATCAACTCATAGATACCATGGGTATCTATGAGTTGATGAGACATGAATGTCAACTCATAGATTATCTTATCTTAGACATAAATGTCTAAGATAAGACTATTAAAACGAAACTAGCTGTTAGTTCACAATAACGTCAGTATTAGCAGGTCAATATATTTATTCTCTTGTCGCCTTGCAGATGAACAGGATGCAAACTGTGTAACAGTTTGATATAGTCTGCAAAGGTGTGATTGATTGTTTGACATGTTTTTAGTTCAAAATATTACAGACAGGCAGAACATCAATTTCTCTTTTCTTGTCACAGCTCTGTCTTCTTTACACTTGGTTTTCAGGAAGTGGAGTGTGCCTGTCAGTTTCACATTGAATAAATGAAGGAGTGAGGCGTTAGGAGCAATTGTCAGGTTTGTGTCATCATTATAGGACTTTAGTAATTACAATAAATTAGTAAAAGATAAAGTTCTTTAAGAATGAGTAAAATTTAAAATTGTCTGAAAGAGAGAAAGGAGAGACGCCTCTACTCAGAACTGACAAAAATTTTATCCAGAGTTGCAAATAGGTGGAGTGCAGGTCCTCATGTGCCATTCAAAAAAATAGAAAACAACAAAACATGAAAAAGGTACCAGATGAAATGTTACTTGATACCATACCTGAGATTTGAGGACAGATAGGTGCAGGACAGGCCCAGGAGCCATTGTTTTAGAACTTCATCCAAATGTTAACGAAGCAAGCTCCATTAAACAATTAATTTGGTGTTCCTCCACCTCCAAAGAAAGGCAAGACTGAGCCTGAACTACAAAAGAAGACAGTTTTCTCAGAAAAGTGGTTGTTGGAGGTCAGCTGGCTTCAAATAACTGATGAACGCACAGAGATGTGGTGCAGAATATGCCGTAATAATCCCACTCTGGCAGACCAAAACAGCGCCTGTTATGCAGGTACTAAAAACTTCAGTCATCCAGATTTTTATTAGCAAACCAATAACATCAGGGAGTAGTGCAAGCAATTGATAATGAAAACAGATGCAGCCAGGACCAGAGGCCTAGTGGTCCACTCAACAAACGGAAAGAGGAACTAAACAAAATCAAGCCCTGACAGAGTAATGTTTTTCTTTTAGCAAAACTGGACATTCTTTGTGATTATATGAGGAAGATATTCTGCTTATGAAAACATTTCGAGTTAACGTCAGGAAAACATGTTCTCGAGAAGGTGGAATGTGCATCACCCAGTACATCATACATAGACAGATTTCAGTTTTGAAAAACATGCTCCAGTGGCCAAGCAATGACATTTAATTGCCAATTTTACTGATGTTTCTTTGTGCAATGACAATAAAATAAGTCTAAATCTAAGTCTAAGTCTAAAATGCAAGCAACGGAATTTTGTAGTACTCTCTCCGATGGATCAACAAAGAGGAAACTATGTACATTGTTTCTGTGTCAAGCAATGGACATATCAAGTCAGATTTCACTGGATTAAGTAAGCTGGGGGTAAATCAAATAGCACAGGACATTGTGGGCAGGCTTGTGAAACTGTTAAACATTTGCCGTTTGATGGAGTAAAAGACAAGGTTGGTCTCAGTATGCACAGACAGAACCGCTTTTAACATTGGAACATAAAACACAGTTGTTCCCAAATTACTTCAGCATTAAGAAGGTCTTTCACTAGTTCCTTACACTGTGCTTGAGTAGTGCTGTATGTGGAAGAGAGTTTTCATATTTGAACATACAAGTACATCTCCTGTCAATCTGACTCTGACCTCTCATCTGCACACCATTTAGTCCAGTTCACTACAGAGACCTTTGACCCAAATCCAGTTGTTGATGTGTTGATGCAAACAGCTGATAACAAGCTAAACAAGAGAGAAACAAGTGTGTCTGGTACTTCCACATTATCTGCTGTCTATGAAATGGAGTAAGACAGCCAGTGTGATGATGACGATAATGACGTTCTGAAGTATAACAGAAGCTTAAGTGTTTTAAAATAGTAACTTTTGTAAGCATTCTTATGGGGGGTTTTGTTGTTGGAAAACAGATGTTTGCACATTTAGTTTTCAGAGCTTGAAACACAGTCATGTTATGAGAAAGTTACAAGGTTTTAAAGGTCAGACATTTTGCTGTGCATTCCTTCCTCAGCCCACTGTCAACCTGCTTCCTGGCCCACCTGTAGTCCATCTACTAATTTACTAATTTCCCTCCCCGTGCACTTCCCCTCAGCTGTCCCATATTCTTTTCTGTTAAGCCTTTCTGGTTCCCCTGTCATTTTCCACTCCTTGATCAATGTATTTATAGCTTCTTTTGGTTTCATTGTTTTCCTCTGCCTCCTTCCGTTGCAGTTTGTTTACCGCCATTGTTCTCTGTGCTTTAGCTCCTCGATCTCCAGCGTTGATAATTGTAAGTTTCCTTTTGTTCATCATCTATGAAAGTCACTTTCATTAGTAAGCTGTCTGCACTTGGGTCCTCATTTACTACCAAACATGACAAAATGTATATTTCTAATCTAAACAGAATGGTGACCAGCAGCCTCGACTTGCTCAAAAATAAAAGTGAAACCAAACAGGTTATATTTTAAGACATTAAATCATTTTGTGCTTATGAATACAAGAACTTAATTAAAATTCAATGTCTTACTCTTAAAATGACTCCTCAGAAATGCTTCTAATGGACAGAATTCAACCAGCTTTTTAAAATAAATATCAGGCCTTTTTGTTCTTACTATTCACTGTAACTATGCCAGAAAAGTATCCATCCTTGTGTCTCCATTTTTCTTTCCATCTCTTTCGATTCTTATCTCTCTGTGTGTTTACAGCATACCATTCTCAGTGTCAAACTGCCATCATTGTTCTGACAGGTACCGTAACTGTACGGTTATAGTACTTTGTTGCACCTTGTTATAGGTGTAACAAAGTTGCATCTATAACAAGCTCAACTTGTTATAGATGCAACGATTAAAACCGGGTGCTCTGGGTTGTTTTCTCGTTTTGATACCGTGGAAACAGTTTTGTTGTTAAATGTCCCCTTGATATTTTTTCCATCTCTTAACTCAAGTAAAATTTAAGGATTGGACAAAGTACAAAATTCGAAGTCAAAACATTAGTTCTGATGAGGGAATTCAGCCATTACTAATACACTTTGAATCTGCTTACATTTTGTCTTCAAAAAGACAGATATTTTAGAACTACTTCTCTTTGAATCTGTTACTGTGACAAGTTAGCTCATTTATCTTCTTCTATCAATTCCTCCTCATCCCGTAACCATTATGAAGTTCCTGGTTTGCTTCTTGAAAACTTTTCTTTGTTTTTTGTGATGGGGACAGATTTCTAAGAACCATCAAAAATAAAAATCACTGGTAAACCATCACTGATTCCTTGTAACACAGCCAAGAGTCTTGCTGGGAGAACGTGTCAGCAATAACTCATACAAAACTCAATACTTTCTTGGTAAGTAGCCACAAAGGTTCTCTGAAGTGCTTTCATTTTTCCCTAAAATTGAAACTGTAATTTTTGAAAATGTATTTATTATCTATTTAACTTCTGCTGCTTCTAATAAGAGCATGATAGGACACTTGGCATAGACCCTACTTCAGTTTAAAAGTGCATACCAATAAATCATAAATTAATTATCAAAGGAAAAAACAATAAGCAGAAAGCTTTTGCCAACAGGCCAGAGATTTACTAAACTGTAAGTGTGTTTTGAGTCTACTCAGACAATCAACTATTTTATCTCTCTGAAAATGTTCTGCAGTCGCTTTAAGCTCTAAAATCTACATAAGACGATGGAAGGCTGTCAACCTGCAATATACAGAAAATGTTTAAAATTAAAATTCAAGTTAAAAATGCATACTATTATTCTTACTATACTATACTACTATACTATGCTTGCATACTTACTATACAATATACCAGACGTGGAAAGTTTACTGGTGCGATGACATAAAAAGCTAAAGTTCATTGTCTTAATGAGAACTTCAAAGTTGCTCAAAGCAAAAAGAAATTTCAATTATAAGTTTAATACAGAGAATCCACATTGATATTTCAGTTTTGGAATGAGTGAATTGGGGAAAGTGTTGGAAGCCTCCCACGGTTTTCCCCATTGTCCTTCCACAGTATCGTATGTCTGCTGCTGTGCTTTGTTTCCACTCGTGCTTCCTCTGTTTTATTCAGGACCACACAGCACAACTGGCTGCGACTCAGGGCTAAATTGAAGCATCGAAGTGGAGTTGCTGAGTGGATAAAAAGGGACTAGAGATGATTTCTCCCCCCTCAACCCCACACTTGTGTTGCTTTGACTCATCACATTCTTTCCATCTGCAAAGCCATGGCTGATCATATTTCCTGTTTACACTTTGTTTCCGACTTGTGAAAGGCAAAATAGAGTTAAATTTGGATTTACTGAATCTGACACTGTGCTCTTTTGAATCCTCTGGAGTATTTATATATAGTCCTGCAAATGGCATTGAAGACAGATGGGATAAATTTTTTTGATGAATGAGTTTGACACAATATCAACATCATCATCACACAGAGTTTCAACTGATGAGGCTTTAAAACAATTGACCATACCAGCGGATGACTAAGAGGCTGTCAGTGAATGAAAGGGAAAAGGATAACAATATAACAACCCATCATGAGTACTTAGAGGTCTATAGTGATATTAGCATATCGCTTTACAAGCCAAGCTGTACCATATGGATTGAAAAACCATGGGCATGTGAGACATGCAGGCTGTATGTAGATAAAAAATTTACATTTACACAGAAACAAAAAGTATTATGCATTTTTTATAGTTGTTTGGATCATTGTCCTGCTGCACTCCCTAGGTGTGCTTCACTTTAAGATTGCGAACCACAAATCTTACTTTAGGATTTTCTGCTAACATGTATAATTATTTTTCCAGTTAATAACTGTAACTCATCTAATTTCTGAAGAAACAAATCAGCCCCAGAACATCACTCTGTCACTCTGTCACCATGTTTAACTATCAACCTGTACCATTTCTAACCTCCTGGATGAGTTATTGATGTGTTCTTGGAGTAATTCCGGTAGGTCGGACACCACCGTTTCCATTTATGGTTTACTGGGCACCATTCTTCAAGGTTTCAACTGTTAAACAGACATATCTAGTCAAACTGGATGGTTGCTGATACACCCGGGGGAATATTTCAGATTTCTGCACCAGACCGAAACAACAGGTCATTCTTGCCAACAGATGTCACTACCTACAATAAGTCTTTGAATAATTTTAATCAGTGTGAGTTACAACAACATTTAATTTTCCTTTCATTCAGTAAAGTATTTTTGAATTTAAAATCAGGATTCAAGAGTGTGAAGTGTCTGTAAACTTAAATCATATTAATCCAAATGCCAGTTAATGATAAGTCACAGGAGCAGCTGGTCAGCAGACCTAAATGAGCGCCTTATTAAACAGAGAGACTCTATTAAATAAGACCAGTTAAGCTTAGAAATACCCAAAAGAATTTTAAAATGAACTCTAACATACAGAGGTGGAGAGAAGCCAGAACTGGGATAATGTGCTCTCTTTTATGTGTTCCTGTTTAAAGACGTGCAGCAGCATTTTGCCCCAGCTGCAGACTTACGAGGACTGGCTGACTCTTAGATAGAGGGAATTACATTAATTCTGTTATGATAAAATGAAGGTATGGGTTACCATTTCAAACTGTTGCCTTGAAATAATCGATTTGACCTTTCCTAATGTTTATAAAATGATAAAAACTAAACTTGACAGTGGCCCCCTTTTAACTGCTCAGTTAAAAACCACTGACCATCTTTAAAATCACGGTTTGTGACTGTGCACTTAGCAAACGTTGGGGGTCTAAATCAACTGGAGGTGTCTGAGCTCTGGATATATTTTCTTTCTTTAACCCATCATACTCAGTTGCACATTTTCTTGTAATCTGAGTATTATTTTTTTCTTATGTTGTGAAGTTGACCTTAATGCACAGTCTAATTTTATTTATTTATTTTTACCTTTGTGTGAATATGCATGCTCCAACTTAAATTAATTGCTGCTGTGACACTTGGATTTTCCCACTGTGAAACAACAAAGGATATTTCTGTTCTATTCTCTTCTCCAGGCTGCTTTGTTCTGCACGTGAACCCAGCATCCTGCTTATTCATAGTAATGACCGTCTGTGTGATTGCTGCAACCTCCTTTATTGATTTGTAATCCTAATGACCAAACTCTGACCTTTCTCCAATATTCTCCCCTGACAGAGTGATGGATGGAAAATAATGTTTATTATAAAGATAGGAAATTTTCAGGGAGGCCTGCAATCTCAGAGATTCCTAATGCCAGTCAGTCTTTAAATAGGCAGTCAGGAAACACCGGCTAGAGCATTTGAAGCCTGGGTATCTCTGGCTTGTGCTCTTAACTCTGGGCTTAAAGTGAGACCAATTTAAAGGGAACTATTTTTAAATTGAACCTTGAAGAGGAAGGTGACAAACAATATTTACCTACTATAAAGCAGGACGGTTGCCTGCCGACAAACAACAAACTGTAAACAAACACTGAGGGCAGCAATGAAAAGGGCTGCTACATGTTATTCTAGATGAAAGAGGATAAATTAGTCATTGGTCAGATGTCGTTTGGTTTTTCCAAAATTGAGCAAGACGAGCGTTTTGAAAGCCATAACATTATTGTAGAAAAATTACCAGCGAGGAAGATATTTTGTCTTGAACTGCATCACATGTAGTTTGGTTCAGCTTCAGTTTGTGTTTATTGACAATGCAACTGCCTCAACACCTAATAACTGGTTTTGACACCCTTGTTGGCAACAAATACCATCAAGAACTTATGAAAACGGGCTTTTCCATCTCTGCTGAGAAATTTTGCATAACTCTTCTTTTGCGGAATTGTTTTATTCAGTCATATTGCATCTCCATAGACTGTCAGAAACCTTGAATCATTTAGGTATGTATTCCAGAGCAATTCAGAGGCTTTCCGACGTTTTCGGGACCTTGAACCTGCTGCATAACCAAAGTGTGTTTCAACTAAAGAACTATTAGTATTTTCTGGAAGAGAGCACGATTTACGGTTACATAATTGCACCACTACCTCCATTTCCTGAAGCAGAGAGCAGTCTAGACCGCCACAATCTCACCAGCATTTTTGACACCTGTTATGATCTCTTCAGGAATTTTGTTTTAGCTTTATTCCAGATGTAATGGGAAACACGCCTTCCAAAAATTTTACTCTTACTGTGTCAAGCCACATTTTAAAAAGTCTTCAAGACTAAGTTTTTTTTTTTGGCAAATGTGAAATGGATCTTTTTGTTGCAATGATTCTGGCTTCTGAAGCCAAATATTGATGCTATTTATTTTAAAGTCGCCTCCTTTTTGTTGAATCACAAACACTGAATTTAATGCAAGTGAGGCCTATAAATGTATGGATTGTTTTGATCTTCTGGATAAGTTGCCTGTGTGCTCTTGGAGAATATTTAGAAGCTTCTGAGCTGCCCTTTCTGAATCCAAAACTAACCTTACCATAGAATCTGTGGGGTCAAATACAGGGATCATGACCCACAGCTATCATTCACACTGATAAGCTTAAAGAAGAACTTAAAGAACATGAGAAGAAAATTGAACTTCTGTGCATCACATTCAGATCTGCAGGACCAAAAAGCAATAAACTTTCGGAGTCCTGACGTAGGCCAACATCCGGCCAGATCTGAGCGGCCTGCTGCATGTAAACAGCTTTTCGACTGTGTCACACCAACTCCCACAGCAGCTGGATCCTTCCATTGTTCCCTGCTGCAGAAAAAAGCGTCATGAGCTGGACAGCAACACCTCTCAAGGGTGTCCCCAGAGCGACCCGGAGTGCCTTTTTCACACAATTCATCTCAATTCATGTCAGGAAAATGGATGCTGAGCTGGTAATGGAGAAGCCAAAGATACAGAGGAGATGAAAAGTAAAACAGAACTTATAAATCAGAAACCTGTCAGTCAGAAAGTTCTGTATAAAGCTATTGATTTTAGAGTGAGGAATTAGACTCAGATGCTGTTGTTACAGGTCAATGTGAAAAATGTCTGACAGTTTTTTTCTAATAGTTATTAGTTATCCTCTTTTATCATCAGTTTTAACAAATTTAAAACCAATGATAAAAGGTTTTAAATTTGTTTAAAATTTAAAAGCTTTGAATCCATTCCCTTTGTTGTAAGGAAATGGACATTTAGTGCATCCTACAATTTCAACAGGCATCGAAAAAGATCTAAAGACAAATCCAGTGAAACGAAGAAAGTCAGAAGAAATGCTGTCTGAGTGCATTGTCTTGGAGAATTACTAAACTGGAACCCTACAGAAGGATTTAAAAGCACTCTATTGTGAGCTCAGTCCGACCACATGTGATCAGTCTTAACCCAAAGGAGAGTTATCACTTATGACAAAAACCGTAATTTGAAACACAAAAATGAAGACTGCTTTCGGTTAGACATATGTCCTGTGGTCCTAACAAGCACTTTTACTCTGATGAGCATGCAGAACTTCAGTTACAGTTCTCTAAATGACTAGCACCAGAATATTTTATATTAGGAAGTAATCTAAATCTCACTTTTCTCCACATAATCTCTCAGCGTTTTACTCATAAAAAAAACTGCACCACAGTAATGGAGCTGTAAAAATGCTATAACTAAGATATCCTCATCGTGCATTTTGAACTCTACTAGTCCATCAGCAGCAGGTCCACCTATAGCTAAATCTTGGCTCTAAAAGTCACTTGAATGTAATTTAAAATAATCAGACTGCAGCTACGGTGACATACACTCATATTGAAATGAGCAGATATTTTACAACCAAAATTCATAATTTGCTTTGAAAAACAATATAAAGGCCAGTGGTTATTTATGTGTATTTCATAATTAAAAGATTATTAGTTTTTTTTCTGGCTATAAACTATATTAACATTTGCACTTCAAAAATCAACTAATTCATCAAAACGATTCACTTTATACAACACGTAAATTAAAATACTACTTTGTGGTATATGCAACTAGTTAAATATTGATCTATTTAACTTTGTTTTGTTGGGGCTTTAACACGTTTTATGCAAAATGCCTTTACTGACTCTGATTGTAGCAAAACGAGAAACATTGCTACTAACACAGTTTGATGGAAGTCAAACAGGACAGACAGGAACCAGGAACTACTTTTGATCAAGTCCCTGCATGCACGTTGTACTTTTGTGAAACTATGTGTTGTACCTGCAGCAACTTGGATCCTTGCCAACCGAGTAATTAAATCTCAAACAGGTGGACAGATCTCTACCAGAGGCGTGATGAACACGCCTGCAGCCTATTACAGTTTTATAATGGGGCTCCCATGTGGCTTTAGGCGATGACCATGGAGATAATAAATCCCCCCAAAAAACCTCCACCTCATCTGACCTTATGCTTATGATCTTATGATCATATTGTATGTTGCCACTTTGTTTGCCATTTGTTTATTTTTGGTCACCAAGGGACCATTGAAGAGGAAATTAGCCAGAGGATCTGAATCCGGCCATTCCTTCTATCTTTTTCCTGAAGTTAGGAAGTATATGCATAATTAGACCATAGCTCTCCATTATGGAAATAGTCAAGGCCCCAAAATCATCTCACAGAAGGAAATTCTGAATTGTTACGAGTGTTAACGTGGGAACACTAATTGCACAAATCCTTTTAATGAACAAACATCCAACAGCTTTGGTTTCCTGCAGCATTTCTTTGTTGTTTATATTTTTGAAGTTAAAAGATTCCCAGGTTCTAGAATGACTTTGTCTGTCCTTGTTCTTGGTTTAGGTCTTGCATTGTTGCACCGAAGTAGAAAACTTTTTCAAAAAGTTGAACTGGTTATTTATCAATGTGAATTTCGATTCTATTTCTGCTCTTGCAAAATCTTAAATCTTTAATTTAAGAGATTCTTATTTGATGAAGATTTTGAAAATCATATCTACTTACTTTCTTTTCACAATTGTGCTCTACGTTATGTTAGTCCGTCACATAATGTCCCAGTCAAATTCAATGAAATGTTGGGTTGTACATTATACATTTACAATATGTGATCAAGGAATCAAACTACTTTTGCAAGGCACTTTAGAATAATCTTGTTTTTATATAACTTAATATCAGCAAGAATGGTTCCAAAGTGTTGCTTTTTCATTTTTATAATTGCCAGGCTATAAAATTAGAACATTAAAGCAAAGAGTAGGAAGATGGCAAATGTTCAAAAATCTGGGATTTTTAGGGATCTGAACCAAAAGGGAATTATCAGTAATCTTCATTGTTTTAATAGCTGACAGATACCGATTGTTCATCATCACTTCCTAAATTTCCCGCCTGGAATTTCCCACAGCTTTTTGTGGTTCCACACAATCATGAGCTCAGTATCGTGCATGTTCCCCGCAGCCAACTGTCATCCCAGTCGTGTAAAAACAGCTGTGTGCGAAAGGGAAAAAGGGTGTGACGGACAACAGACAATGACTTTTGGAGGACCGACGTCCGTTTTTAGACTTCAATGATCCTTTTTCAGTGTCATCCAAAGATTCCACTTGGGCTGGGAGAGTTTGCACTACTGTTGCAGGAAGGGCTGGACAACTGTGCAGCTACTTGATACTTCAGATAGCTTCTGAAAATATATATTTCATCCTTCAATAAAGGCGTTTCTGTGTGTGTGGCTAGTGAGGCTGCATGCTGCAGTCTTCCTGGAATTGTCTGGGCCATGCTTCTGTTTCCATGACCGTGCAGAAAGTTTTGAAATGAATATAAAATGCCAAAGGAAACTCAGACTTCATCCAAAAAAATCCTTTTCATGAATAATTCTTGACATAGTCACACATTTTAGAGCAAGACTGTCAAAAGTTGAATCTGTTCCCTGTTGGAGACATTTTCATCTGCAAATTTCTTCAGGCTTTTTATAGGGAAGAGTATGAAAGATCCAAAGAAGCAAACTGAAAAACCTCCTGGAGCATAATGGGAAAAAAAACCCTGTTTGTCAAAGTTACAATCACAAGGTCAAATGTCAACTGGCCTGTACAAGTTCAGAGGAGCTTAAATCACCACCAGAGTGTGTGTCTGCATTGGAATCTGGCTCAGGAAAGGTGCAGATCACCTTACAGCTTATAGAAAATAACCAGAAAATCTATGCTCAGATTTTTGGGCTATTTTATTCATTTGTGCATCTTCCCAAGGCAGAGACACTTGACATGCCTTTCTCAGTGTCTAGACAGTGCAATAACCTCTATTTATGCAGTAGTTATTGCAACATTATTATCAATATTACAAATACCATGTGTATTATATTAACAGTATTTTTTAAACTGTTTGAATATTACTATTTGTACATGATCTATATTAAACAATTTCACTTTTATCTGAAAAACTTAACTAAAAAACATAAAGGCAACATGATTAATAGTTCAGAGTTGAAAGAAAAATGGAAGGCTAATGAGCTTATAGGCAATAAAATAAAAGCATATAAATATTTAACAGTGGATTGATAAATTGATCTTTATCCATTCGGTTTCAGCATAGATTATTTTGCACAAACAAGAATAAAAGGAGAACAAAAGCAAGACTGACTGGATACTATCAAGAGCTTGTGATCCATGAAGAAGATGGGAATGGAAAGACAACTGCTGCTGTCACTGTGAATTACACACAAAGCTATCAAAGTAAGTCTCAAGTTGCAATGTTTGCTTAATGATGAAGAAGTGAAGGTTGTTGCTTAACCAAAAGTTTAGTCAAAAAAATTAGACCATCTACAAGACACTGAAATGTTCTTAGATAAACTCAGAAATGAAACAAAACTATAAACCTGTGCAGGCACCAACTGGACTGATCAAACAAGATGAAGTTTGGGAAGTTGTCATTGAAATGGTAAAGTAACTTGTAAGTGATTGTAAAAACAGGTTTTTCTAGTACATTCCAGAAAGGGCGTTTTGCTTAACAGACCTCTTCATATCCTGACAAACCACAAGTTATGCAATCTGCCTGTCTTTCGATTGACATTTCCTGGAAATTTTATAAAGCAAGTATCATATATGTCGAAGTGAAACAATCTTTTCGAGTTTGTTTATTTTTAAGAAAATGAAAATGACAACAGATAGCATGGCATCAGTGTAACGCCTCAGTTCTGCCTCTGACATAAGCAAAACATTATTGTTTATAGTTCTTAAATGAATTAAGTGCAGTATTATTTAAATGTCGCTCTAACTTTTTGCTTACTCATAATGTGCACTTTTGAAATTTGTCATGAAAGTTGTAGCCAAAAATGTAATGTAGCCAATTTTCATAAGATTTTAATCATAGTTATCTCCAGAGATTTACTTTTGTTTTATTACAGTCTACTAATTTAATTTGAGCACAGATGGACTGTGCATCACAAGTACTGTGAGCTGTGGGATGAGATGAAAAGTATAACCAGCTCATGTCTAAGTGCTTGTGCAGGCCCAATGGTTAATGTACATATAAAACGAAGAAACAATGAACCCGCTGAAAACAAACCCAAAGCCCTGTATGGTCAGCAGTGACGGCAGGCAGACATAAACACCACTCTGCAGCTGGGCGAGCATTTGATTAAAGGTAGGAAATTAGATTTGCTTTACGCTTTTTTGTTCTGCTTTCCCAGCATTGATGACTTGTGGCATTTTTGACTTTTACGTCAAACTGGAATTTTGGTTTTAAAAATTATGATTGTAAATGTTATAGTAAAGTTAAATTTGTGTTTAAAAATAGTCTATGGATGGAAACTTCCTTTTACAGATAAGCTATTGAAGAGAGATTTCGACAACTTCATAATTGTATATTTTTACACCATTTTTAATGTAGATGAAATACATGTAATGCAGTCAAGTTTACAAAACTTTTACATGTAGATAATTTCAATGGCGTTATGGAATGTATTATTCACTATGGACCATGATTTCACTATGGATCATAATTTCATAAAAATAAAACATTTTTAATAAATTGTATGTATTTTAGTCTAAATTATCAGCTCTTTCTCACCTTGAATTTGTTTTGATTTTAAACTTAACTGGCTTAACTGGAAATCCAAACTACCTACATAGCCATATAAATGAAACCATTGCATAAAAGAGGAAGGAAACTGAAACTAAAGAGTGAATGAATGTAAGCATTTCTGATAAAAGTAACATCCGCAACGTCTTTTCCTCTAAATGAATTCCCAGAAGAAGAAAAAGGCTCGAAGGAATTTTGCCATCGACCTCAACTTCTTTCAAAGCATTCTGTAGGAGGTTAACGCAAACAGTTGGTGACTTTAGTGCTGACTTGAAAAACATCCAGTGAGACAATTTCAACCTCTTCGGCACCAGATCTTGTAGGAGCAAGTGCTGAGGACCCAAATTTGGGTTCTCTGGTTATGGAGAGGTAAAAACGACACATGTAGCTGGCTGCTTAAGTCCTCTAATAATATTTTTCTTAGGGATCTTTTAATGTAATCTTCATAATCACTATTATTGGGAAGGCTTCTGGTTAGATTGAGGAGTCTTTCAGTATGTAACTATGATATTTAATATTTTTCATATACCAGCTCTAAATCTGCTATATCTTGAGGACTTTGCATACATTTATTGGACACCTCTTATTGTTATTGTCAAAGCATTACACCTTATGAAATAGTTGTTAATATTAAGGTACAATTAAACTCAAAAGAGATAAACTATCTCTTCACAGATAAAAAAAGAGAACTAAAGATTAGAGTGCAAATAGCTGGTCAGTCATTAAAAAACGATTTGATCACTGTAATGACACAAAAGAGCTTTCACTCCTATCTCCTGAGCCATTGCCAACCAAATATATTTCTTCACTTATATTATATAGATTCATTTAACATACAATAAAATATTTCGAGCCTTTATTTCTTATCATTTTGATCATACAGATAATGACTCAAAATAAAGTGTCTCAGAATATTACAAAAAAAAAAAAAGAAAAAACTAAGTAAACTAATGGTGTTATGTTGTAATTACCTTATGAACCCAAAGCACCTGCAAAGGTTTGCTGAGCCTCTAAATGTTTGCTCTGTCTGGGTCAGTTGACTGCACATGGAGACAACTGCTGACTGGACAGATGTCCAAAAGACAGTCACTGACACCCTCCCCAAGAAAGCTGAGCCACAGAACATCACTGAGGAAGAAGCGAGTTGTTCATACAGTGCTGCAGCCAAGCATATCCATGTAAAGCTGAGTTGAAGTAAAACTGAGGTAAGAAAACCAGAAGCTTTGAGAGGGTTGTTGAGCCAAATCCATTCAAGAATTTGAGGAGCTTCAGTACGAGTGGACTGAGGCTAAAGTAGTTGCTTCAAGAGCCACGATGCACAAATGAATTCTCCATGAGTCAGAAGCATCTTACCTTTCATTTTGGAATTAATATCGGAGAGAAAACAGCAAAGCTCTTTTTACACATTTGCCCTGATAGTGTATCAGAAAAGAAAAGTGCTCAATAGATAAAAACTAAACTCGTAAGATCTTTTTACTTTGTTCCCTGTAACTGTTTCTTTTGTTGTGTTTTTTTTCCAGGTGACCTCTACAGGATACATCACACAGAATGGTCAATCAGGACTAATATTTTACATCAATATTAACCATTTGCCATTTTAACACAGGAGTGTACACTTTTTAAATACTTTACATGCCATGTTTTCTGATTAGATTATTCTCTTACGGATCCTTAGCCATTATGAACTGACACAATTTTTACCTCATATTTAACCTTAGCGTCTTAATGATTACCTTAAGGATTTTAACCTGAAAATCTTTGGGACTAATAAATAGCATAATTTTTAGGCCAACAAAGCTTCAGCTTTTCCTCTTTGTTTGACTCCGTGTGTCATGGGCACATGGAGGGAGCTCTGCTCAAGCAAACGGCTCCATTGATGTTCTGTGAATCTCTATCTCAGGATGCATCTCAGGCCTCTAATACCTGCCATCCTGATTAGATGGGGAGACAAAGCTCTGTTTCATCCTTCCCTCTCCTAATCGCATCATCTTGAACTGATCACCTTGTAGCTACGTATAATACACAGCAGACATCAAAAGTCGGTTGGATTTTGAGGAAAAGAGGCAGAAAAAAGGTTTTGGATGCCTGCATTTAGATGGGTTTCCATAAGTTATAATGAGATGTCATCTGACCTGTATCTCCTGCACACAGCTGTGTTTCCTTTCCACTTGCCTACTGTAAGCAGACTAAAGGTTTAACAATGATCCAAAAAAGTAAAACCACATAATCCACAATCCTGAGGGGAAATCTGTGTGTGGAGAGTTTTTAAGTAATAAATAAATTAATTGAATGAATGATATTTTAGCTTCATTGTTTAAGTTTCATTTTTCAATTGTTGGTTGACATTACACAACAAATATTGGATACAGACAGAGGAACACAAATAAAAAGTTGCCCACTTAAATCAAATTTTAGGATTTCTTCAGAAATATCTCTGACATAAATTAATTATAACCACATGACTGTCTTGTGGTGCAGAAGACCCAGATTTTTTTTTTTATTGTTACATAATCAGCACACGTATAGGCAGAAATCATTTGCTTTGTGTAAGAAAGCTGAAAAGTGGAGATAATGTGATCAAGGACATGTTTACTTAATCCACACACACCCCTGGTTTCTATGGAGAGACAGGAGCTGCAAACTGAAGTGTCTGTGGCTAAAGACTCAGGCTATGGTGAGAGCAAGACTACCAAGACCGGTGACAGTGGCAAACACACACACACACCCCCACGCACCCCCGTAGACACACGACACCATTAGGCTCCATGAAAGGCCAGACCCTGTCAGCATTAATCAGCCGCAGCCTGTTATTGTGAACGTCTTAGCCGATGTGTTCCTGGATACCGAACGGCAGGTTTTCCTCATCATTGTGTGTGCATAAGCCATGTGATCAAAAAGGACAACCAGGTCCTGGTGCCCTGTTGTTTTCCTCCACCAGGAAAGTTAAAACACCATCTTTTTCCATCACACCATAAGGCTTGATTTTCTAGTTAAAAACGGCTGATTATCAGCCTGTATGAGGCTACAGTGACACATAGAGGTAGGGTCAGATTTGAGTTTGTGAGCTGATCTAAAAAAAGGGGCATGGAGTGAACACCAATTTTCAACACCCAAAGTAAGTCACTGATTCTACTGTCCTGGCTTCCTATGCGTAAGCTCCACGTCCAGGTTCCAGTAATACAGTACATCAAGGTTTTAAATAGTTACGATTTCAAAAACCACAAAACGTTTCAAATGTCCATGTCTTTTCAGGGAGAGTTCAGTTAAACTACTGGAACAGCTAAAAGTTTTTCTAGGTGTATGGAGAGTAACAGTACTTCTCTCCATCCCTAACTTAGTGCTATGCGCTGCCAGTTAGCTGACTGCATGCACGAAGGTGATCTGAAATCTGAAGCAAGTCACTGATATGTCTTCAGCAAAAGCTTCAGAATGCTAGTTTTTACTTTCTTTCCTTTTTAAAATAAATTCACACGTTCCTTAGTAAACCTGAGATTGTATTTATATAAACTCCAATGTGTCAGCCATTGAATCTGAGTGTTTAGCAGAGGCCCGTGACTCTGCGCCGCAATAGGTAGTCACATTCATTAGATTTCTTAACTGTAATTTTATCCGTGTTTTGCTTATTCTGTAGTATGAGACTATATAAGTTCAGTCCATTACCATTTACCATACATTGATATATATACTTGTTGTCTTTTTTTTGTTTAAAAGAAAAAGAAAACAAGGTGAGAAAGAAAGAGAAAGAAATTGTATGTTTACAGAAGGAAGTAGATCACCTTGCAATAATTATGTCATGATAAAAAAAAAAAGTGGGTTTGAAATCCTGGAGGATGAACCAACCCAGAGCCATTCTACTTTTTCTTTGTTGTTGTTGTTCTTGTGTTTTATTTGCTGTATCTCTGTGCTTACCAGGTATGTAATCCTGCTCTAATCAACTCAATGCTTATTGGTTTGGGACCTCTTTTAGTGTCACCCGCTACTCAAAAAATCAAGCTCTTTGTTTGTGGGTTTACTGTTCTGGTACCCTTCAAGCATTAATTATGGGTGTGACCCCATTTCCTTTATATCTCTTCTTCAAAGATGATCCTGACTAATTTGAGCCTTTATGCCTTTTAAAGAGATTTTTCTCTGATTCAGTAAATAAAGACTCTTTGTTGGTTGCCTTGGCACTGACAACTAAATTAGGCCTCTAATTGAAGACGAGTCAGATGCCTGTTTCTGAAATGTACTGCTGTCCTTTCCTGCACATTATTAATAAAACTCTGGACATTGTTCCCATAAAAAGACAAAGTGATTCACAAACTGTTCTTTCCATAATACGTTAGCGATACAATTATCTATACCTGACCATGAGAACGGTGTTATTTTTCTCTATGGATTTATTAAGGAAACTGTTCCAAATTGCTTCTTCAGGGCAAAAAGTAAATATGTTTTTAAAATGTCATGAAAAAGGTCATGAAATAATGAAAACTTGCAGAATCTAATTACATTCAACATGGCAACATTTAACTATATTTATCCAATTAAATTGTTGCATTTTGAGGTTGAACTGGCTTTCACATTTAGCAACGAGTAGAAAACCAGTATATCCAGCAGTTGGCATTAATTATATTTGAAAAAGGAGATGATTTTATTTATCTTTTTAATCTAAGTGAACAGAGAAAGCCGGGTAGATTTCTTTGCTCAGCTACTGATAAGTTTTGACAAACTCACCTTGAGATTTTGACTCTATGAAACCATTAACGTTACTTCACATTTTAGAAAGAAATGATCCCCCAGGATAAAACTTTATGTCTCGTGTAAGCTGAAAAGTGAATGATCAAACAGCTTTGATTCCAACTCTGTATTAATCAATTACTGGACTCTCTGAGCTGACTTGGCATTTCTGTCTGGTTAATTATTTGTAACAATTTGTTGTTACCTTCTGTGCTTGTGTGTACCTTTTCCTTTTACACCGGTCCCTCCTGAGGGAGTTTAGACCCCGAGCTGACGTGGCTGGTTGTCAGCATCCTCACAGTCCAGACTGTGTGCGCCTATAGCAACAGCTGTTCACAGCAGGGAGGCTGTCACATCTCTGGTCTTTAAATGTGCTCTGTGCAGACTGTACCGATCACAAGCTACTTTTAGATCATTATATTAACAGCCTGGATGCATTTTCTGCTCCACTTCTCTAACAAGCTTATGAAGATGGGTTGAAAAACTTGTTTTGTGTCTGCCTCGTTCAACTTATCCTAAAACCATTTAAATGCAGGTCAGATAACTGTTTTCTTGCATAAATATTTTTTTTAGCCTGAACGTTAAAACAGAAAACAGAAAATATGATCAAAAATTACTCTGCCCAATGTCATGGTAAAAAAAAATAAAAACAAAAATAAACAAAATAAAGTAAAATACTAAAAAAGAAAAATGTATTGAATGAATCACTTAAGGTACAATGCATCAAGAAAGTATTCACAGTATTCTTTACTTTTACCACATTTTGTTATGTCACAGCCTTATTCCAAACTGTATTAAATTAATCTAGTTCCTCAAAAATCCACAAACCATTGGGGAAAGAAAAAAACATGTGGGATATATCCACTCTTAGGTAAATACTCATTATATATATATATATATATATATATATA
>CAEGAE010010428.1:0-30103 GCA_903067095.1 Girardinus metallicus
TATGATGTCAATTACAGGCCTCTCATCTTTTTAAGTGGGAGAACTTGCACAATTGGTGACTGACTAAATACTTTTTTCTTTTTTTTTCCCAGCCCAGGGTCTTTCTGCACTGAGTTTGCATGTTCTCCCTGTGCATGCGTGGGTTCTCTCCAGGTACTCTGGCTTCCTCCCACAGTCCAAAAACATGACTGTCAGGTTAATTTGTCTCTCTAAATTCTCCCTAGGTGTGTATGTATGGTTGTGTGTCCTGTTTGTCTCTGTGCTGCCCTGTGACAGACTGGTGACCTGTCCAGGGTGACCCTGCCTCTTACCTGGAATGTTAGGTGGAGATGGACACCAGCAGCCCTCCAGACCCCACTAAGGGAGGAGCGTGTACAGAAAATGGATGGAGGCATATATATATATTTTACAAATGTACACAGTGACAAAGTCTAATTTGTATGAGGAGCTATAGTAGACACGCAGTAGTAACATATTTTTTCTTCTACCTAGAAACAACACACCATTTTTTGATTTGTTGATCAGCTATTTTTATCACCCATTCAGAAATCCCCAGACGGTACTTCTGTTGCGGTCTAGTAGGAAAAAGGAGAGCGTGGGCTCAGTAACAATGTTCAGATTAAAAATAAGGAACCCCTGTACTATTTGTGGTACCAATCAGCATGAGACTTACTGTGACAGAAATAGAAAGTAAATAAAAAGAAGGTGGTGTTGAGATTTTCAAAATAAAACAAGAAATGAGGAAATGCCATGGAACCAATGTTGAATGTAGTCAAGACATATTAGAATGCAAATATTTAACAAAAAACCCTGAGCAAAAAACTTATTAAATAAACTGCGAAACGAGAAGCTAAATGCCAATAGAGCAATAAAACAAAAAGATAGGAAAAAAAAAAAAACACAACTACAAAAGCTTAAAAAAAAAACAATTAAAAACTAAATATAATGTTTCTGAATGAAAATCCTTGATTTACTTTGTTCTTTAATACCAACATGGATTTGTCAAATTGTCAAAACTTGTAACTTGAGTTCCATGTAAAGATTAACTGATTAAGCAATATTATTTTTATTGTTTACTCAATATTATATTTGTTTTAATTTACAGTAGCTCTAAGAAGTGTACACCTTTGAGTACATGTGAAAATAAATGATCATAATAATTTTAAGACATTTTTACACATAATGTAAAACTTATTTGACTAAACACAAGCATAAAAAAGCAGTTGGTGGAGCAAATGTGAAAAAAATACGGCAATAATGTGGTTACATAACTGGACACCTTTAAATATTTACTTTATCAAAACATCTGATTGATTTTCAGCATTCAGGCTTCTTGGATTTATGCCTTATATTAAATTATACTGAGTCTGGAAAACCTGGGGAAAAGTTCAGATGCTTTAATGGGATCTTCCTGACATTTGCTCATTTACATCTTTTAGTTTACAAAAGCATTGAAATGACTGTGTACAATGGTATCAGTCAGGAGAAGAGTACAAAAAATTTCATAGGATTTTATATGGAGTAGTGACAACAATTCTCAGAAAAATGAGAAAACAAATAAATGTGACAAGACTAAAACTAAACATTTCCCCAAAATTACATCCTCCTGTTTTCTTCAAAAGTCTAAGCTAACAATAGGGTTGTGTGAAAATATTCAGACGTGGAAACAATGTCAAAAACTACTTGCGAGAATAATGCTGACGATCACCTACCATGCGTAGGCTCATGTGAAACATGGCGGAGGCAACTGTACCTTTTGTAAGGTAGTCATAAATATCAGCGTCAACACGTTTGATGCTGCCTGTTTAAAAACCGAGAGAATTAAAAACCGAGAGCTGAAAACAAATCAAAAAGCAGTTCATGTAATGTTTATCCACACGCACATGCATACAAACACTTATGCAACCAGGTTACTGTCACTTTTTCTTTTTACTTTAATGTTTCTTTTGTTCGTTCGTCAGTTGGATTAATCAATGTAAATGTTTTGTTTCATCTTGAAAAAGTTCAAAAGTTATTTATGACCCTCATTATTTCACATTACAAAAACCTGTAATTAAACAGGGGTGAGTGTACACTAAACATACTGAATTGATAATATGGCTAAAATATATTAATAAAATCAACGCACCTGTTAGTGTAGGTGTGACAACATTTAGTTGGAGAAAGACCCAAACCACACATTTGACTTTAGACAGGAAATACGTGGGTAAAAAAGAGGGTGGAAGTTGCATTACACTTAACTTTGAAACTTTTGTCATAGTTTCCTCCAGTGAAGTATTCTGCTTCTTATTTGGTTGTTCAGTCAACGGGAAGTGGCGCCCCCCAGTGTTTTAAAATATGTATACACTGTAAGAAAACGAATAGGTCTGGTTCACAAGTTTATCTCTGAATCTTAAATACTTAAACTGGTCAAACCTAGACTGGGTTGAATAAATATTTAAGATTCTTAAAATCTCATTATATTAAAACACAACAAACTCCCATAAAATGCATTTTAAGTTGTTTATTTTTTGCATCGGGCCTAAATTAGACTGAGATGAACATGAAACGCACACTATATGTAATATAAAAGTCCTGGTCTTTGTAAAGCACATGACTAGCAATGGACCAAGCTAATATTATAAGGTTTGTTTTTTTTGTCATCAATGTGTGAGATGTTAAATATACATTTCTTTTAAATTGCAGCATTTTTCAGAATGTTGTTCAGTATGTGTTTATGTACCGATGGATTCTCAGAAGGAAATGTACATGGCTAGTGTACCACTCATAGACAGCTGGTGAACTGGTTTTGAGACCAAAACTGCTCTGTTTTTTTTTTTTAGAAAAGAACAATCATATTTTAAGTATAAAGCAAAATTTTGGCGTAATATTAAAAGCCAGTGACGGATGTGGAGGATTTAAAAGTGTTTTCTATTAATAGTTTTATAGATTTAGTGTAAATTTATATACAAAGAGGGGATCAATTTTGTAGTTTGGAGGTTGATTTTCTTACTTCCTCACAAAGTGATTCGTTCACAAACAGAATATTCAGCAGTTACAATAATAAGCAACTGTATTATTGTCGAATAGCTCGCTTTATTTGGCTCTAAACCTTTTGAAACTGAAAGAATCGCTGACCAACATTTTTAAAATACTCTTACTGTAAATCAGACATGTTAAGTTATTTAACACTTGTGTGGCTCCCTCTGTCTTTTTGTCAACTTTTAATTGCGGCACTTATTGCCATATCAATACTGAATAACTTGCCTCTTTGTCTATGTCTCAATATTTTGTTTGCCTCAGTTTTCACTCTCCAAAGATTAAACGTTATATGGAACACACAAATATTTAAAGAGATGTTTATTAATTATTCTTGCTGAAAATACAGTGAGCAATTTTTACAATAAAAAGCTGCACAGAAACAGAGTAATTCCTGCTCATTCGAGGCTTCTGGGATCCAGCCCCTCGTACGCAGCCGCATACCGGAGGCCATCGTCTGCACCAGATCCTTGATAATCGTCTTCTTCTGCAGTCTGAACCCCCACCGCGACCTGAGTGGAGGTAGTATCTACGTTTTCCTGGCAACAGTCGTCCTGAGAATAATTACATTTTTATGTCTTTGTTTTCAATTGCGAAACAAATCGGATAGAAACCAACCTTACCTCATTTTTGTTCGCTGACAGTCTGTTCTCACCTGAAACAAGCACATGAAAATATTAATTTAGCAGTTTCAGGTAGCAAGACTTTGGAAATTGTCCATTTGTGATGCCTCACCGCCCATATTCCGCCAGTGTCTGTAGAATATCAGAGGAATAATGGCACAAACCAGAAAAGCCAGACTACCGGAGACGATTATGACAACCATTGTGTCTGCAGACAACGGAGGCTACTGGTTACTACACTTTTTATACATTTGTATTTAAAAAGCAAGATTTTACAGTAACATTCCTAGCAGGTTGGTAGCTTGTTTTTATATTATGTTACTTCACCATTCTGATTCTCTACTTCATTATTCTTCTAGTTCTTTGTGAATGTGTTTTACCCAATGGTCAACTTTATTTCAGTGTTGCCCTTTTTCTTCCCTTACATTGCATTTTTGTTGCTAACTTAATACCCATTATCTGGTTATATAAAGGTTATCATTATTAAAATAATGTATTTACAACTGGAATTAGGAAGTTGGACAATTATTGGTTGCAAAGGACAAACAAAACAAACGGCATTTATATACTCAAAGTTTTAGTTGTGTAATAGTGTGGAAAGACTGCCAAGTTACAGTCATATTTTAAAAAGAGACAAAAGGTGTTGTACCTCGGGGGTGTGTGTTTGGTCCTCTGATGTTTGGATTCTTACAGATGTCAGCTGCAGACAGCTGACATTTTTACCTTTTTGACACATTGTCTCTTAACACCAGTAACAGTAACACTTATAAACTGGATGTTTTGAATGATTGTAATGAGATAATTTTACTATTTTTTTGTAGTAATTTGCAACAAATCAAGGCATTTTACTACACATTTAGATTCAAAAATACATACAGAAATACATGCCATCAGGTTCACTTTGTAATGAATATTTGTTAAAAAAAGAAAAAGTCTCATCCAATAAAAAATGAATGAGACTGATGTCATCTTTGCTAAATTTACACACATTTCTGTCTATAAAATTCAGCCAGAACAACAAAAGGCCTGTGAGTCAGTTTTGAAATGATGCTCGTCTTAGGCCAGTATATGAATTCAGCTGTGCGTCCTGCTTATGCAGCTGAAGCAACTCTGTAAGGTTGGTTCAGTTTTAACCAAAACAGATGTGGTCGTTCATGATTCATTATCTCCTCTAAATTCAATAATTGGAACTCATTATAAATTCGCCTCGGCCAGCAAAGCTTACATAAACCAATTGGTTTAAATTGCTGCAGTTAGAGTTCTTTTTTTTTTTTTTTTTTACTACATGTTACTTTTGATACTGATTTCAAGATTTTATTGATGACTTAAGGGTCACCCTTGTCTTATATATTTTATATTTTTACAAGCTCAGTTTTTCTGCTTCTGCTGTTGGAGTCAAATATTGTCTAAGATTACTTTTTTGAAATGTTTTAACCGATATTAGTAACCGAGTTTTACCACTTATATTAGAATAAAGCAGATTGACTTGGAATAAGTGTTTTGAAAATATCTGTTCTGTTTTACTGTAATTTATATAATTTTATTGTAATAGAAACCAACTTTTCTGCATTATACATTAATAAATTCTTAACTTTGTAGTTGTATGAATCACTTATTTGCAACAGCAGTTGTTTTCATGTAGTGCAATACAAATAAAAAATTTTAAAAAACTCCACTAAATTTGGACTAAACTGGCTTCTATGTATTTAGAAACTAATTTGACTTGTTTTTGTTGTAAAATTGCCATGAAATTTTTAATTACATTTGTTAAAAATCATAAAAATTCTTATAAGACTGATCAACGTATTTCGATGGCTGTTCTTTCACATTTTAAGGTTTGCTTGGCTTACTACCTGTGAAGTTATTTGCTTCTTTCTGTCTTCTCTTCCTCTCTGAAGGTGGCAGCGTAATTGGTACATCGGATGCTCCGCTGCTTGATGGAAAGCCATCTCTGGGAGAGAGGAGCCCCGTCTGCAGGACGGTACTGGGAGTTGATCCAGCTGGAACAGTGAAAACAAGAAACAGCATGACTGGTGAGAGACAATATCGCTACATAGGTCTGGACTCATGTGACACTTTAACATATAGTCAGCAACAAGAAAATTCAAACAAAATTAAATATGTACACATTCACAGATTTTTTTATTTGAATGCCAGTCTTTCAAGTCAGTCAGGATTGAGATGCAAGGAGTTGAATGGATCCCAAATCAGTTATTGTGACAGACAGATATAGGTTTGACGGTTTTACCATAGCTGAAAAGGTATTACTAAATACTTGCAGTCACGGCTAAAATTGTTCATGCCCCTAACAGATTCATGTTTGAAGTATAATTTTTTGATTTTACCAACATAGTATTAACATTTTGGAGTGGCTAAGACGGAGTTCTGACTTTAATCTGATAAAGAATCCATGTATGGAACAGATGATTACAGTGAAGGCAAAGGAGTTTTCCAATTTCAATGATTTGGATATCACTCAACAGAAATCACCAAATTACTGAAACATGAAAAAGCTGGTAAGCAATGATTAATAATTAATTTAAACTTCTCCGTTATTTCATCCCAAATTTGTCTGCTGTGTTTCTTGGTTGTCGCTGAGGCCTTAATGAAACCGCTGGATTTACGACTGACATTGAACTACACACATATTGACGATGTTTCCTAATTGAGTTGCCTTGGATTTTTCTTTCGAGTTATTGCTAGACTTTGTAAAGAATATGTAAAAAAAATGAGGTATTATCCTTCAATGAGGTATTTATCTACGCCAAATACTTACCATCTACAACTTTTAGTCTAACTTCCTGGTACGTGACGTTCAAGGTTCTCGTCATTCCACAGAGGTAGCTCCCAGCATCGGCTTTCCTCAGCCGGTTTATTGTGACAGTGAAGACCCCGCCGTCTCCTCCATTAGGCTCCATGCTGTATCTCCCGTCCCGTGTCACGGCAGAGCTCGTCGTCTCCACCTGAATGATGGTGTTTTCGCCGGAGCAGACGCCTTTGCAGAAATGTGCGCTGTGGAGCTCAGAAACGTTGACTGGAGACCAGCTACTGAAACAGTGGATGGAGACGTTTCCTCCAACATGGCCGCTCGCCTCCAGAACCTCTGAGGCGTCCAGACGCACAACTGCAGGGTGAAACGAAGGCTGCTTGAAGATTAATAATTATTTTTAGCTAACTTTAGCGCACAGAAGGTATTATGTGGACACAGGAATTGTGATTTTTGTTTATTGAAAGTAATTTAAGGTTTGCCTGGGAACGTGATTTTGTCAGGTCCGTCATCCCTATAAATTAGTGTAACACAACGATGTGGGCTAAATACGCCTTACCACAAAATAGTCATGGGTGGAGAAAGCAGAACTTTCATTTTAACAGAACAGAACCCTTATCGGGCCCTTATATATATATATATATATATATATATATATAAGAAGTAAAGACACAGCTCAACTCCTTAGCTATAAATCAACTTTAGCAAATAACTGATCTTGTTTCACTTATTTTTTACAGTAATGTAAAATGTAAAAATAAACAATCTTACAAAAGTGTAATCAAAATGTCAAATTATTCAATAACTAAATTAAAATGTTGATTTGTGTTTGTTTTTGTTAATTTAATCATCATGGCTCACTGCCAAATCCAGTTTCTCAGAAAAAATATTACATAAGACCAACAAGAAGGGATACAGAAATGTTATGTAAAGGCCAACACAGTCATGGGGAAGACTGCTGACTTGACAGATGTCCAGCAGCCAGCCATTGACGCACTCCACAAGCAGGGTAAGCAACAAATGGTCAATGTTAAAGGAACTTATACCGAAATATATAACCAAAACATTGAGTGGAAGGAACATCTGTAGTGAAGAGAAGTTCACAAGAAACATATAACTGCAGACCATTGTTGAGCAAAGAACTGGATTTGGAAAACAAGGTCCCAGAATCAGGAGGAAGAGTGTAGAGGCAAGACGGTTGAGGTCGTTGGCTCCCTTATGGTTCATCAAGTCGAAAGCCAGCACAGCAGTCTACAAGTAAATGGTGGGTACTTCATACTTGAATTAAAAACTTTATAGAGATGCCAACGGTGGCAATTGTCTGCAGCTATGTGTACCTTGTGCACTTTTTTAAACAGTTTTTCCTTCCACTTAACTTTCTGGCAAGATACTTGGATATTATCTTTAACACTGGCCACTTGTTGCTTAACCTGCTTGTGGAGTGTGTCAGTAGCTGCCGACTGGTCAAACCATGATTGAACATTATATTACATTTATATATGAAAAACAACATTTTAATTTGTGTTATGTAATTTTATTCTGAGAAACTGTATTATGGTTTTTAGCAGCATGGATCTCCAACACCACATCAATGGAGTAATTCATGCAATGTCACATTAGTGAGGTAGGTCTTTGTTCAAACACTTTCTTACTGGGTATTTATGCTGTACAAGTCTTGCCATACACAGTTCATTTCTCTGTGTTTATTATTGCTGTTAAAGTGTTGCCATATTTGTCCATACTTTTATATTAATTTTTTCTTTTTTTTAGTTTATTCTGTGTTCAGGATATGTTTGAATTTATTTGTCTTCGATTATTGTCAGGCTTCTTGTCTCCAGTTCCTTGAGTCTCAGTTCGGATTCTTCTGGGTTAATTAATCTCCTTCCTCAGTTTCACCGCTTTCCCACAACTCTGTCACAACTCCTGTTATTATTTTATCTGGTTCACTTTACAACCCTGCCCCAGAATTTAAGCTCCTTATATCTTGTTTCATTGTTTCATACTTCCGTTCCTTGTCCATTATTTTGCTCTCTTTATCTGGCGTGAATTCATCTGCATAGTTTGTCGCAAATATGGGGAACTCAGAAGATCACATAAACGGAGTGCAAATCAATGATCCTCAGCTGTAAAAATGCGCAATGAATGAGTGAAAATGGAGTTTCATGCTTCCTGAGCCACTCTTTTTCACCACTAAGTCCCAGTGAATTCTGGCGTTGTCAGCCCATGAGGGATGTCGTCTCAACAATTCTCACATGGATGATTTTTATGGATTCAATACATTGTTGCCATTTAAATGATATCGACCGCTGCTGTGGAAACATCACAGTGGAGAGTCTCCTCTTTTACCTAAATCCAGATCTAACTGTGCAGGAATAAAGTTTTCTCCTGTAGAACTGACTAATGCTGCATTCTAAAACAGGCCAAGCTTTGCAAAATGTTGCTTTTTTAAAAAAAAAAATAAAAAAATAAAAAGATTTCAAGACAAACAGCAAAATGCGTTAAATTTGTACAGGTGTAGGTCTGGTTGTATATTAAACCAACTACAATTGCTCATTCTATAGTAGTCAAATATTGTTTATACTCATGGCAAAAGTAGATGCAAACTATTTTTTTATTTAACCAAGAAGCTTTTTCTGATACAAAGGGGGTATGAATGGTATTTTCCAAGCATTGGTAATTAATAATTGCAATTTTTCTTCTTTTTTTTTTTTTTTTGAAGTGATAGTACCATGAAAATAGGCATTTATTTTTTATGTGAAATTTTGTGAGACACAAACAAGGAAACAAGTGAATAGAAAGCAAAGGCTTTCAAAAAATACACAAGAATTAAGATAAGAAAGGACTGCAACTAAAGACTGCCTTGAAAGAGGATTTAATTGTTCCCAAATCCATAGTGTGTGCTGAAACGATGAGATTATTTAGCAGCACACAAATTAATCAGAGCAGTACACATGTTCAAAAACATCATAAATCCAGAACAGCATTTCTTGGGCGACACTGTTCTCTCATTCATCGATGCCATCCCTTCTGGGTTGCCTTTATCCAAACTTATCTGATCTAGCTTGAATAAACTGTGGACGTCTGTTGTTCTAAAAAAAACAAGTGCTGAATTGTTATGCAACATAATATTTCACGATGGATAAATAATTCTAAATTTGAATCGCAGTCAAACTTATTTTACTTTATGAAGTTAGAGTCTTCTTCAGTTGTTAGGGTCAAACATGTTAATTGAAGTTTATGCTGAAGCGATTTAGGTATAAAATATTCTAAGCATTGCAAAATCTTCCTCCTCTCAGTACAGAAATAAGGAAAATCAAAATATCGACTCTTACAAATACAAACTGAGCAATAAACTTACCTGAGAAGCAACAGAAAGTGAAGAGGAGAGACCTCATTCTTTGATTCCAAGTAAAAAGAAGGAGCTTCATTTTCTGCTAATCTGATTTACTGCCATAAAACAGGAGCACCTTAAAGAGGAAAGCAACGTTGCGCCCAAACAATTCTGCAGCAAATGATTACAGTGGCTAATCTTCAGTTTGCCTCAGCGTAAAAGAAAAAGGCATCATTCTGATGTACCATGCCTCTATTTATCCCTAACAGCAAACATACAGCGTATGGTAGTTCTTCCCATCACTTTCACTCGGTATTGAAGAGCCAGCTCATGACCGTGGTGGGCTATAAAGTCCTCAGTGTTCATGCCGAGCTCCCCCAGCCATTTGTGTGCCTCCAAAGGTCTGGAGCCCATTACGCTAGAGGCCATCAGACTCAATAAGTGGTCTGTCTGCAGACCGTGTCACGGGTATCAGAGGGCAATCTGAGGTCTATTTGTTTCAACCGTGATGGCCCCGTTAAACCGCACACAGACGCTGGGAGATCAGGCTCCTCACCAAAAAGTATCAAACGACTTCAAGGAAGTGACCACATGCAAAATGAGCTCAATGTCGTGTAGCTTTAGTAGAGGGGATGTCAGGTCTCTGTTATGATGTATTTGGCCCTGTACCAGCTCAGGAATAATTTAGGATCTGACTTTAATTAAGTAAGAGGCATTTTTTTGACAAATGCTGGTAAGAAAGTATAAAGTATGAAGAAGACCATACTTTATACTTTTGCCCAAAGTTTCTGCCATGGCATCAAAAAGGTCAGTAAGACCGTTAAAAGAAAAGAATGAGGTAATTCACAGTAAAACTGCATAATATAGCAAGGACAAAAATGTTGGCACTTGTATAACTATGAGTTTTGCTGTTTTAAAACCTTGCTACCACCATTTTCTGTGTGCAGGACGATAAAGTAAGTAAACTAAACTTCTTGGTGAGAAAAACGCTCAGAACAGACGGACTTAAACTAGCACCAAGTACAAGTACCCAGTATGACCCAGTTTTCTCCCCTGCTTTTCATGATATAAATGGTGACGATTTTGGTTTAAAATTGGTGTGAGAGAATTACACGGCTGCTTCTGATTGGTCGGCCTCGTATCCACGATGAGAATTTCCCCTTCCACCACATCCCAGAGATATACTGTGTTGAGATCTGGTGACTCCAGATAAGAGACTGGTGGAACACAGTGAACTCGTTGTCATATTTAAGAAACCACTTTGAGATGATTTGAGCTTTGTGACATGGTGCTTTGTCCAGCAGGAAGGAGACATCAAAAATGGTTAGGGTCACAGAAGTCAACAAAAACACTCAGGTAGGCTGTGGAGTTGAAACAATCCTCAATAGGCACCAAGACGTCCTGACGTTTTACAGGAAAATATCCCCAATGTGCAGGAATCTTGGGCCCCATGACAAAAAGTTAAATTGGGCAACTCCTGCGCAACTGTTACAGTTTCTTGAATCTATTTGACCCATCAAAATTATCACGATTTTAAAGGCTTGCAACTGCTTTGCTTTCTTTGGTCCAATACTGATACTAGCACAATATTTACCGCTAGTGAATTTTAAATGCAACAGTCCACATACTGCATGCAAATAGGTTGCTTAATTTTTTATTATTATTAGCTTTAGCTTACTGAAATGTCTCTCCCCACCAGCAATAGTCATAGGCAACATGCTAAATATACATAAAGCAATCCAGAAAAATGCTATGAAGTTGCATTTTATTCAAGCTGCAGTATATAACTTTAATGTTTCTCCAAAGCTGTCACCACGTGTAGCACTATCTGAACTGACAGGAGGCAATGTTTTTGTTATCTTTTTACAAAGATTGTTTGAATTTCTGTTAGTAATAAATATATTTTTTGTTGTGTAATTCTAAAAAGAGCAGAGAGACAGGACGAATTTCTATAGATTTCCTGGAATTATGCTAACTGTGTTGTCATTGAACACAGTGTTGCTTACCTTTATCAGTGGGACGGGAGGATTATGCTGCTGCTGACTGACTCCTCTGTTAAGTGTGATAAAAGGCACAGGGACAAGTTAAATATATGAATATGTTGGTAGATTTGTTCATTCATTAAATGAAATGGAGGCAAACAGTAGTCTGTAGCTAAGCGAGGCGTAACATTTAATTTTACTGCTAAAAATATTTTAAAAACATGATAATAATATTAATTTTATTATTAAGAGGGCCCTCGATTTATTTCTATTTCTGTACCCCTTATGTTCCCCCCAAAAAAGCTATTTTGTGGAGGGCCCACTGTCGGCCAGGGGCCCTTGGAATTGTCCTAACTCCCCTCCCCGTACAGCGGCCCTGCCTATATGACTATATCACCACCAGAATAAACCACTGAGGCAGGAAGGACTCATATTTTTATGTTGTTTACTCTAATCATGATAAATTTCTAGTCATGATAAGAATTTTGACGTATCGTTTCCACGATACATTCCAATTGATGATGTTCAAAACCCCCCTACCTCGTCCACATTGTCAGGATTGTTAGTGTTACCATTTTCTCCACTGTTTGTTCAATGTATCAATAAATATCAATACATTTGAAAATATTATTAAATTAATTTAGCATGTGCAGCTCAGTGAGATGAATCACATTTCCTTATGTCGCTGGTGTACTCAAGAAGCACATTACAAAATTAGTATTTTTCAAGACCGTTGTCTTTGTTTCTGGGGGAATGATTTCTGTGTCACACACTCACAGCCATAGAGTCACCTAAAAAGAAGTAATAATTCTTATTGTCACTTTTTTCATTTTCTCAATCGTACCACAAAATATTGTGATAAATCTTAAAGTCCATCTGAGTGCTGCAGTGGAAATTGAGTTTCACCTGGTTTCAACATTTTTACAGTTTATTCTTCACTTTTATTGAGCCACCAACGTAGCCATGTAGACTTAGTTTTCTGTTCTAAACGCTTAAACCGGGCGGGTTGCTGCTACCTAGCTAATTTGTTGTTGCTCTTACATAGTGAAACAGGTGTGCCTGAGAAACTGGCTGCTGAGTTTATTTCTAAGTACAACATTGTTGATAACTGAAGCATACAATCCCTTTTAAACTGTTTACTTTGAGACGTTTTGCTCTCCTGCCTCCATCAGAGCGAGTTTATATCTGGAGATTGGCCAGTCTAAGGCTCAGCCCTGTTATCAATTTTGACTAATTTGGCAGTCATGTTTTCTGGTTATGTCATCAAATGAATCGGTTTAAGCAGGAAGACAAAAAGGTTCTGTAGCATTTTGAGTTCATGTTCCTGCTGCCGTCACAAGTAACAACGAAGGTCAGTGCAAGGTCAATCCAAGCAGAAGTTATGCCATCAACCCTCGGCTTGTTTCAGATACGCATCCGTTCTTCAGTAGATCTACCGGCAGCCCTTTCCATCGTTTTAGAGATTAATCTTTGGTTTTGTCTATCAAACTTCAACACAGATCTTTTCATGTTATCGTACGTTTTGTAAAATGTTTACATCACTCCGTGCGGCCTCTGTGCCATTGGTTCAGGCAAAACCTTTGTACAAATCTCCTGGAGGTTTTTCACTTCCTGACAATTGTTAGGTTTTTTTTGTCCAATTCTTATAAGACATTGGACAAAAAAATGTCCAATGTCTTGTAAAAAAGGTTTAAAATGATCTCATTTTAACCCTTTATGTCCTGAATTTAAAATCTCTGCCTGGATATCTTTGCTTATTTTAATTGGACACAGCTCTTTAAATGTCCTGTGAGTAATTATAGTTGCCCATTTGTCCATAACAACTGGAACTTTCAGTATCTAGCAAGTTATTTTAGTGATTTACCATCTATTGAAAGAGTGCCCCTCAGATTAATTTCACTCCCTGCTAAGGCAGGGGTGAAATTACCGCAATAACCTAAGATTGGCTGGAAAGCACAAAGTCTCCCCTTTCAGAAACAGCTGGAATTTTTCCGATAGCGCAAAGTGTGGCAGAATTACGGCACTGCAAATTTGGCTGGATCGTCGTTGATACGTTTAGGATTTAATCACCTTCTGATGTCCAGCTAATTTTTTTTTTTTTTACATAAAGCTTTTACAACCATGTTTAAAAACTGGTTGTAAAAGCCAAAGAGGGGGCTAACTGCTCACTATAAAGCTAATTCATGGATTTGACGATGTGAGCACATCCTAGAACATTTAAATCAAATCATACTTGGTCATTTTAAGGACTTCAGACTGGGGCGGTAATTCATTAACAAAAAGTAAGGGAGAAGAAATCGCTCTCAGATGTGCTGCTGCCTAATGAA
This sequence comes from Girardinus metallicus, assembly GCA_903067095.1. Classification (NCBI taxonomy): domain Eukaryota; kingdom Metazoa; phylum Chordata; class Actinopteri; order Cyprinodontiformes; family Poeciliidae; genus Girardinus; species Girardinus metallicus. The sequence continues at coordinate 14,049 of CAEGAE010010428.1, forward strand.
CATGTTTCAGTTAAAACTCTATTTAAATCACATCATTGGGGCTCAAAATATATATATTTATGCTTTTATTTTTTTATTATGTCAGTTTTGGTCCTCCATAAACACACATGCAAGGACAAGGAAAAACAAAATATATACATTTCTTGAGGAAAACACATGTGTAAGGACAAGAAAAAAAAACAATATATATGTGTATTTCTTGACAGAAACGCACATGTAAGGACAAGGAAAAACAAATTATATATTTATGCTTTTATTTTTTATTATGTCAGTTTTGGTCCTCCATACACATGGAGCAAAATAAAAGTCATACTCAAATGTATTTGTTCCAATGAGGCTCATTTGTCAAATTAAAAGTATCTTTTGAAATGAACCTCTAAAAGTGTATTAAACATAGTCTTCTTCAAGCCCATGTTTCTGTAATAAAAATGTTTATAGGTATAAAATATTCTATTGAATGTCTTATTATTTGTAAAACAAACATCATATTTAACAAAAATAAAGGCTTTTAAACATCTGCCTCTGTTGTGGTTAATTGAATTATTCAAATTTAATTCCTAAAACTTATTTGATATGACACTTCATGGAAGAGCATGAGGAGGAAGTCGCCTGAAGAAACCGTTTGATTTCAAACACCTCCAAACCGTCTCACAGAAACATACAGGAGACATTGAGTGTAAACAGGACCACTTTCCTTTTTATTGTTCTTAATGCAGCATTATTCAGAAGACCGAGAACAATATTTTATCTCTGTTTCATTCTTCAGAGCGTGACCTGCTATTCCTAGTAAAATAAGCTGTTTTTCTACCCTTACGATGTGTCAAATACATCTGTGTAAACCATCCACTGCAAACCTGGATGCTTAAACTTCATACAAAAAAAAAAAAATAAAGGTTTCTCAATGAAAACTGTTATAAAACAAAAGAGTCTGTAGAATAGTGGCACATGTAGTCTCTCATGTATTGCACAGTTTTCATGAAAAATATAAACTCAGTAGACCAAACACCACACTGGGAACATATTTACAGTCAAGCCTCTGAAAAGCAGCACTCGTTCATTGGGAGCAAATCTCTCAAAAGTCTGTATTTACACTACTGAGGACCGTGTGACATTCGGGGCAATCCGAGCCCAGGAGTGTCGCTCTTGACGTCAAGTCTAACTTGTGAACGTCCGTGCTGTAATTCACGGGTAAAAAGATGGCGGCCCGTGTGAGAGTCCAGCGGTCGTGTTCACGATCGCGGAAGAACCTGAGCGATGGTGTCCCGGGCGTTCTTACTCAGCCACTCTGGGAACTTCACCTCGAACTCCACAATCAGGTCTCCTCGGCGATCGGGTCGCTTGGGGTAGGGCAGGCCCTCCCCGCTCACCCGTCGCTTCATCCCCGGCTGTACGATGTCCGTGGACGTAACGGTCACTGTCCTGCCGTCCAGAGTGGGCGCCTGGACCGTGCAGCCACACAAGGCCTGATGAAGCAAGAAGAGCAAAGAACAGTTAGCGACGTCGTTCACCACTACACTGTTTAAAACAGCTTTGAGTCAAACTGTGGTTTATGGAGGGATTATTGGTCGATGTCACGCCGCGTCGCCTGCAAAAAGTTAGCAAGAATACAATATTATAACTATTTACAATTAGGCTAATAGAATCATTTACAACGCGCAGATCAAATCTCTTCACCTGGTGCTAATCCTGCCCACATCTTTGCGCCGTTTCCCGTTCAGCCTGCTGCACCTCTGATTTCTGATGGCTTAGTTTTCCACCTGCATTCATGGCTGCAGCTACGTGTTAATTTTTCAGCTAATTGTGACCAAAAGACAAAGAAATGACCGTATCTCATTTGTCCTTTACATGCTAAATATAAAATCTGATTTTTTTTTTTTTTTTTGCGTCTACAACCAAATAATCCCTCTAAATTAGAAGTTTCAGTTAATCCCGACTTACGTCGCGTAGTAAGATCTTGGCGGTGTAAATGACGTCGGAACCGTCCCGCTTGAACACGGGATGAGGTTTGTCCTTCAGCACGAACACCACGTCCGCCGGAATGTTCCTCGGCGTCTCGTCCCCTTCTTTGGCGAACGTGATCTTGGTGCCCTCTTTCCACCCTTTCTTTATCTGCACCTCCAGGATTTTCTCCTCCGTCCTCGTCGTTCGGCCGTCGGGGCTGAGCCTTTTCCGGGAGATCTTCATCTTTTTCGTGCAACCGTGCAGCACTTCCTCTAGTGACACGTTGAGGTTGTGAACCACAGGTGGGTCCTGCTGCTTCTTCACGACGCTAGTGTGGCCGCCCATTCCTCCCATGCCGGGGCTGAAGGAGCGCGAGAAGCCGCCCATGCCCCCGGGACCCATTCCACGACCGGCCATCCCGAATTGAGCAAACGGGTCGTCAGTGTCCATGTCTTCATCCATGCCGCCGTTACGAGCGCCGAAGAACTGCTCAAAGGGGTTACGGCCGCCGAAAAACTCTGCGAAGATGGCATGAGGGTCTCCATGGAAGGTGTAGCTGTAGGTGCCAGGTCCGCTGCCCCCTGTTGGTCCTCCTCCGCCACCACCACCGCCTTTCAGACCTAAATACACAAGAAGAGGTTAACACTTCGCCCAATACTAATTTTGGGACGCGCAAGTGTAATTACTGATTGCACAGGTGACATCGGTCTCAAAAATAATAAAACTAGCCTTGGTTTGGATTTTATAAAAAGGTGGTAGATATTGCACCATCGAGATCATTTAAACAAAGGCACTGAAATAGCAAATCAGCAGAATTGCTAATAATACATTTTCAGTAGGGTTATTCTGCATTAACGTGGATTGAAGAAAAATGTGTTAAAAGCAGTGTTTGCAAAAACTTAACGAAAGTAAGGAGAATTTCGACGTTCTACACCTGATAATATTCTTGAATTGGTTGGGGAGCTTTGCACTTGAGACAATACGGAATACAAGAAATGAGGATGAACACAAAAAATTTCAACGATGTTTGCAATACTTTTCGTATTATTCATTAAAGTCCATCCTGTTTATGCTGTCTGCTTTTTATCCAACGTGCCACATGAGTATTTGTGTTAATATTTAGAGTTATGATGAGGCACTATTAATTAAAAACAGCTTTCCTGAATAAATAACAGCAGCTGAAAGGTATGTTCAAAGCAATAAACTGCACTGAAGTAAATCCGTATTATTTTAGTTTTTATGTGTAAAATTATTATGCTCATTTTCCTTTGTCTCTTTTCTGTTCTAATCATAAAAAGGTACTAGAAATCATTTTTAACCATTCATTTTGTTAATAAAAGTGGATGTGGTTTTTATTTTTCTATCAGTTTTAAATTTAATTCCAGTTATCTAAGATTGCCAATTATTTTTTTATGCATCGTTTGCATATTTGGCTTTATGGTAGACTGCATTCTTGTTTCTGTGTTTCATTCAACTGTATGAAAACTTTTCCATAAATACATTCTGACTCATTGTAAGCAGACAGCTCCATGCCCACCATGTGGCTAAAAGCAATAACTAGTTGTGTGATCTGAAAGTTTTCTCACAACAAAATGTGTCCTCTCACGCCAGTGAGAGAGCAGTTGCAGGTTTATGCCTAATGTGTGATTTATGAAAACGTGATGTAGCCATGGCAACACGCCACACAGGGAGCAAACTTTTCACCATCATTCTACTGTTTCTGTTCAAGTCAGTCGCGGCGCAGCGAGCACTTGAATTAAACAATGTGCTAATCAGGTCACGGCTCTTTGCTAGTCGTTTTGTTTCGGCAGAACTGTAAGTGAACTAACAGCAGGCTACTATCAGTAGCATCTTCGTAACAACAATGTGGCTAAAACTGCCTCTTCCTGCAAATATACAGAGCCTTCCAGCAGCACTGCTATTATTAGTCGGGCTACATTCCCGTTAGGATTTATTATGGAAACAGGTCTGGGTTTGTCCTGTTAAGCAGGGCCTTGGCTTGTAGTTAGCCCTGAAGGTAAAACTCTCGATGAAGGACGAACACAGCTCAAAGTGCCATGACACCAACAGATTACCATTAACCACCGTTTGTCCCTAAAATGCTAACATTTGCTCCAACCAAGATTTTAATGAAGTTATTCTAACATAGCAGGGGTCACTGGGCGGACTACATGTTCAAGATGACGCTTACCTTCTTCTCCAAAACGATCATATATGTCTTTCTTCTTTGGGTCACTCAAAACGTCGTATGCTTCTGCGATTTCTTTGAATTTCTCCTCCGCTCCTGGTGATTTGTTCTTGTCGGGGTGGTACCGCAAAGCCTGCTTACGATAAGCTTTTTTTATATCATCCTCTGAAGCTCCTTTCTTAATTCCCAAAATTTCGTAGTAGTCCTTGCCCATCTTGATTTAAAGGTTGTCTGTCCGCGTCGGCTCCTGGTCGGTCGTCCGTCTCTACTCGGGCTGCTGCTGGAGTTCTGAACGTACTCTTTATAAACAGCGTAGAAACTTCCAGTCCGTTCTACACGCAGCCAGAACCAGCTCCGCGATGACGCCACAAGCAAAGTCACGCCCATCGGGAACGTTACCTCCCATGGTGCTTTCACGTGCTGTAGGAGATTGTTTATAACTACGGTATTTTTTAACAACGTCATAATTTAAGCAAAGGTTCAACATGATTCTCAAACGTTTTACAAGACGTTCCACGATGTTTTGCAACTACCGTAAGCTTTACTGACTTTCTGCTATAGCAGTAAAGCAGAACTTAGACTTTTTTAGTTTTATGGGAAATTTAATATTACAACCTCTTGTGGTGGCAAGTTGCCTCTGTGTTTGAATGTACAGAAAAAAATACACTGTTATTAGTCTAAAATCAGTTCGCTTGGTGTCAAAACCAAGCGAACTGAGTAGTAAGATCTAGCTAATCTTAATAGTTTTTAAACTTGGAACTGATTAAATGTGATTTGACCTCGTTCGCTAATCGAAGTTCAAATCTCAGAGGTAAATGGAAAGCAGCATACCATTTCCAGCACGTGCGCCTGGAGTACCACATCACAGTTCATTTTTGTAGTTACTAATTACTTATGATAACAGTTTCTTCTGAGTACAACTAAAGACAGTCCAAATACCAGCAGTAGTCATTGTAACACATGTTGATAACCATGATCTTAATAAACACCACAAACCTTGGCCTTTTTTATATACATGAAACTAAATGATATAATTGATTCAGATAATCATAATTTTAACGAGGGACATCTTAAACCGTCATCATCAGCAACCTTCAACAGAGCAGAAATGTCTTTTTGTACAACTCATTTGTACATGAAGGTCCTTTTGCTTCACCACGGGCGTGGCTCATACCAAAACCAACTCTGCAGAAGCATGTCTGACATGTCAGGAACAAGTTTAAGGTACACAAAAGCTGTCAGTGAATACCATTTTTTGAAGATTTGTCTTTAACTTTCTGTGGATTTAAAGCTGGGGTGTGTAAATTTTATATTACACAAAATTTATTAAAAAAAATATTTCTTACATATGTTTTAATTAGCACCACATAGTGACAGGTGAGTGATAATCTGTGAAAAGACTGAGCTACTCCACCTCCTCCCAATGCTGCTCCAACCAATCAGAGCCAGGAGGCGGATCTCGGTGCAGTCAATCAATCTCGTGTATGTGCTTCTGTGCTAATGGCATAGGAACAACTTAATGTTCCAAGAAAACCATTTATCAGTCATCTTTGGTAACCATGCTAGAACGAGCATTCATGGCAGGCTTCCTTGTGGTGAACCAGCTGCACAGCAGGGACCAAGGGGATGGTCTGAGCAGCATGAACGCAAGTTTGATTGACAGTGTTAAGATCACCTCCTGGCTCTGAATTTAATTTATAACATTTACATACCCCACCTATAAGAAAAGTAATCAAATGTCAGGCCAAATATTTTGGGGAAGGAAATCCCCTTTTTCTGATGGGAGATTATCAGATACTTATTAGCAAAAAACCTTTCCAATTTTCACCTCCAGTTGATATATTTAAAAATGGAAGTCATGGAAGTAGGTGTCATTGCATCTGGTCTTTTTGAGGATTACTTTGTGAGCTTTTTCGTTCTCTTATTTTATATAAATAACATTGAACTTTATTTGTGAAACACTTGGGTATTGTACATGAACTGACATTTTGAAGGACGAAATTACCAACAGGAACACTGAATACGCCAAAAATAATAATTTATTATTATTTTTGGCCAAAGTAAATCCAAAGTAAATCCTATTATCTCTCGCTAAGGCATCGCCTTTCCATTTGCTCAAATCTCATTGGCTACAATTGACAGTGTGGGCGTGTTCGCCTGACTTATGCTAGCCGTGATAGGCTGTCATGAGCGTGTGGGGTCCGCCCATTACGTGTTCAGCCACCGCATGTTTATACGCTGATTGGTCATCGACCTGTCACTCATTCGAGATATTAAGGAAGAGCCACTGCCAAGATGAAGCACTACGAGGTAAGTGGTGTCCATTCATTGTTAAACGACACTTGTTTGGGATTACATTTAACAAACCTAGCTAGTTCTTAGCCTTCGCGTTACCTCTGTGTTTGGAAACCTCAGTAATTAGGCACCGATATGTTACCGTCAGCGGTGAAGCTTAGCCCGGTTAACGCCGTTTATGGTGGGTCTGAAACTATTTGTGGCCTGTTTCTTTTAGCTTACGTCGTCTTAAAACCTTGTGCACCATTAACAGAGTGTTTTCCAATCTGGAACCCCTGAATTTAATGGGGCATTTGAGCTTAACAGAGGCATTCTTTGTGCAGAAAAAGGTTGAACAGCATCGCCATCTCTGGCTGGGATGATTCATGGCGCTCCTTATCTTGCTCAGTCTTACCCAAGAATGGAGGTGAAAAGTCGAGAACACAACCTCGGCCCTTTTCCATAAATCTACATTATCTGCGCGATTTACATGTAATCTATATTCCAAATTTTTTCCAATCATTTCAGCTAAAAAGGTACTCAGAGGGGGAGATTAGTAATACATTTAATGGAAAACATACATGTAGCTGGTTCAAAATGTAAATTTTACTAATTTATTACTAAAATGATAAAACAAATCTTTGTCATAAGATCTAGAGAAGGTTTCAGGACTAGCAGGATAGCACCAGCCCACAGGTGCATCAACACCCAAAACCCATCAGACAGGATCTGGAGTAGTTTGGCAGAAACTGACACGACTACTGGTTGGTCTGCTCCCTTTTCTTTCAGTCGACAAATCTGCATTTTTGGCACCTGTAAGAAAAGCAGTATTCAGTTGTAGCTGCAGTGCACACACAATTTATTCCTATGTGAAAGCAGTACATTTCACCGTGAAATTAATTTGCACAGGACATTATAAGACGACAAATACAACAAGATCTGCGCCACAGTTTAATGTAGGTTAGATTTATTTGCACACACATCAATCAGGCACAACATTATAACCTCTGAAGGAGATTATACTTATTACCACTCCATTGCACTTGTTAGACGGGCTACATTAATGCTTGATCGCGGCAGCTCTGACGAGGATTGCTGAATGCAACCTTGTATATTAATATGAAGTTCACTATTTGAAACAGTTTATCTGTGACTCTGCTAAACAGTCTCTGACTGTTTTGTCTTTGAAATAGTTTAACTTTTTAGGGGTCAAGCTGAGCTGACGTTACTGTTTTTATTCATCCCTGCTCTACTTCTCCATTTTTTAAAAAATGTTTTCAAAAATACATATATGTTTAAAATCTGTGCCTGATTTGCAAACATGAAACACAGGGAGGAAAAAATACTTTAAAAAAGTACTTTTTTAAATAGGTTTGACTCAGAAATAAGAAAAAGAGGTGTAAGCGTGGGGCAAAATGATTTTTGTAACTTTCTACACAATTCCTGAAAAAACCTAAAATTATATATGGTAATCTACTGGTATGCATTTAAGAGGGGGGGAAAGTTATTAAAAAGGGACTAAATAGTGAATAGTAATGAGAGTGCTGATTGGCAAAAGACATGATTTTGCCAGAACCTCAAAACAATTTCCATTAGTTTTGCTGATTGTTGATGCATTATGGACCTATTGAGGTTTGAGCTTTCAGGACGGAGACATTTAGTGAACAGGAAAAAGATTTGATTTTTTTCAGTATTTCACCTACCGATCATCTGAAAATTGGATTTCGAAATCTAATTAAGTGCAATATTATCATAAATGCTAATGATGACGCTATTGCTATACAATTATCAAGTATTTTTTAAGGAACACCCTAAAACAGTTATTAAATCTTACATCATTTACTATTTGCTTTGATGTTATTAAAGCTAGGTCACAATGCAAGTGTAATTACATTAAATTATTTGTTAAATTAATACTTGTTAAAGTTTTCAGACTGCTTTAATTTCAGTCAGTTATCAATGTGGCTGATTCACTACTCACAACATCATGTTTTGTCGTTCTTAGAGGTAGCAAAGAGAAATGTGTTGCAGTGACTCCCCTGACCCACAGGATACAGTATGTCTGCACATGTATGAAGCACATTATCTCTAGACTTTTCTGGAAAAGCAGTTTTAAAATAAACGCCGGGTTTTACCTCGGAGCAAAGCTATAAATCCAGTCGCTGAACCGTCGACATCCTCTGTAGCAATTAAAACTGAATTCTCCGTGCTTCGTCCTCGTGCCCGCAGAGTGCATTAGCAGCTCCGACCGTCAGTGTGACAGGTTTTATTTGGCTGAGTTGAGGGAGCTGAGGGGGGAGGTACAGCAGAGTTGGCCCAAAGACAGGAACGGGGTTGTTACCCCAAAGTCACAGCTGTGGTGTCATGTGTCCTGCTTGCTTTATGTGTGGCTCTTTATTTCTTGTAGGCAAAAAAAAAAAAATCCTGATTTATCTGTGTCGATTTCCTTAATTTTGGGAGATCGATGACCAGCTGATACTTACATTGTGAAGTCAACTTTATCCCCTGATTGTATCTACCTCAACCAAGGTTAAAAAAATCAGTCACTGTCCTTGACTGACAGACCGGCCCACCAGGTAGTGTCTGCACGTGCTAACAATAGCCACCCCGCTGTTGCCATCTCAGCAACTTTATTGCTATATTTAGCAACACTTCAGACAAAAGAATTGATATCGACCAGAATCTGAATCGATGCACCTCTAGCCAATTCATTAGTGCCGTCCTAGTTGTAACACTAAGGCAGTTTATGAGGAAGTTCAACAAGATTTTAATGACCCATCCTATAGATGTTAGTAGGCCTATCACATTAACAAATTTTGCTGGACGATGAATTGTCCCAGTGATAAATAATAATGTTGTTTCAAGACCATTTTCCAGTACTCTGAAAATGGCATAATGCATATTTTCCCTTTGAGAGACCCATAAACTTAAAATTGGTAAAGAAAACTTAACACTGTAACTGGAACATATTTTAAATATAAAAATAAACAAGGAATAAAGTTGAAATAAAAAAAACACGCGTTGAAAGCATAATAAAATGGATTCTGATGTCTCTAAAATAAGATTGCAAAATGGAAATTTAGTTAATTATTATTTATTGAGACATGCTTTGATGTTTTTTTTTTTTTAAACATTTTGATTTAGTGTAGCATTTTATGTTCTTAAAGTTACCCCAGCCACTTACCCTGAGAGAAAGTAGTTGTTATCTTTTCCCACATTTTCCAGAGAATTGGGAGTGTTATCACTTCACAATGGTGGGAAAAGTTAAACTTTCATGTCGGTGACAGTTTCGAGAAATTTACTTGAGTTTTAAAGTCCAACTCACTAAAAAGCCTATTAGAATTTGATGGCACTTAAACCAAGGGAGTGTCTCGGTTGGCCTCTGATAAAACCCATGACTTCACTGCCCAGATCCGTGTAGGGTCAGTTGGGAGAAGGCATGATGGGCAGAGTCGCTATGAGATGTTTATATTTAGCTGTGGAGAAGAAGACGGGGTCAGGCTGGTAAAAGGAAGCGCTGTTTGTCGTAATACCTCCCTTCTTTCCTCCCTCTACCCCACAGGTTGAGATGTCAAAGGTCGTAGCCTTCCGTTTTTAGGGAAGAGTTGCATTTCCAAGCACATTCTCTGCATGTCAGGATAGGAGTTGTATGAATTAGAGGTTTCTTTTGTCCAACATGCATTCAGTTAACAATTTTGCATTTAGGATGCTTGGCATGCCTTTGTATGCAACTGTTCCCGCTCATGTGGACGGCGTCTGTGCCGCAAGCGGTCGGATGGCTGTTAAATAAAGTGAGAAGTGGGCAGAGAGAGCTGAATGAAGAGGGTGGGGCTGGATGAGGAGGAAGAGGGCGGGGGTCAGGAGGGAAGCGACAGATTTATTTCCACAGCTGAGCGCCGCTGCACTCTTGTCCGTCTCTTGGCGTGGATCTGGAGAGGTCTGTGCCGATCTGAGTGGGGCAACGGGGGGATAAACTGAGAGCAGGTGGAGCAAAAGAGACATGGATGCCTTGGCGTTAGAAGCCAGCGGGAAAAAGGCGAATAATGCGGCGGGGGTTGCCGTGCCGACGAGTCAAGCCCCAGCAAAACGCAAACCTGCAAAAAAAGCTAAAAAGGCCGTTGTTTTCTTTGAGGTGGAGATATTGGACGCCAAGACCAAGGACAAGCTATGCTTCCTGGACAAGGTAAGAAGCTCTTCAAGTTCAAATTTTGTTCGTTTGATTTCTTGATTTTGTGTTGAGATGATACAGCTGGTCATGCTGTTATACCTACCACTTTTTAAAAACATCTACTGTATAACTATCTCTTTGCAGCATGTGGTCGTTTATCACAGTAAAAGGTCTCTGTGTGGGAGATGGGTGTTTTCTGGAACATGAAGTAGTGGTCTCTTTCTCTCTCTGTCTGTGAGCATGTATCCCAGCCAGTGTAAAGGGGCCACCCTCTGGAGTGCCTTTCATTCATGGGACGCTGCTGCATGCTGCGTTTAGTTATCCCGATGACTGCCAAAGGAACGCAACACATTTACAAAGAATCATTTGATAATTTAGGCTTTGTCTGTCATATTTGGATGGAACTGACCTTTATACAAGAAGTACGCCATTGTTGAAAGTAAACCCCAAGAATTCCTGTTCGCACTTGGCCAGAAACCATCTTGGGAAGACGTAAACATAAGGTGCTCTGGCCAGATCAAAGCTAAACTAAACTTTCTCCCCCCACATGCAGTAAACAAGATGTACACCTGGAACATCCCATCCCTAAAGTTATATATAGTGGGGATGCTCTGTTTAAGTAGGAACAAGAATTTGTTCCAAGAGCAGGACAGGCTTAGAAAAAAACCTATCAGGGACTTTAGACCGGGGTTGATGTTCACCTTCCAACAAGACACCACATTCTGCATAGCTACTAATAGTTTTTATCACAGCAAATTCATGGGTTAAAATAGTCCAGTGAAAGTTGACTTAGAATCTGTGGCAAGATTCAGGAGTCGATGTTCGCAGTTTCCTCCAATCTCAGTGAGATTGATCTATTTTACAAAGAAGAATGGACAATCGTCGTTCTGTCAAGTACTGACTCATTGAGGCTCTAAACGAAAGTCACATTTCAGGTTATTTAGTTCTTTTGATGGAATCTTTATGGAAAATATTGAAGTCTGTGATAGTAACATGACAATGTGGGAAAGTTCAAAAGATTTTAATCTTTATGCAAGGCGATATTTACTCCCATCATGCAAAGCAAAATAAATGGCTTTATTTACCAGGTAATAATTGTGTATAATAGTAAAAATGATTTGGAAAGCAGCAGTTGAGAGTTTGTAACCATAGTACCCTGGTAAAACGTGACATTTTTATATAAAACTGGCTGAATCCTGTTGAATAATAGGATTTTAAAGATTTATAAAACAATGTTGATGGCAGTAACTGTTTCTGAAGTTTGTTTTCTTTTCTTTTACATTTTTTTCTGACTCCACTTACAAAATGTGTAGGTTTTACCTTAAGGAAGTAGGTTAATTGTATAGCATGGTTCAAAACAAAGTACTTTACAAAAGATACATTATAAACAGCCATTTATAACAGGGTTCCTATGCAGTCTTTAAAAGTCTGGACAATGTGACATTTTAGTCGACCCATTTGCAGGTCTGGAAAATTAAGGAAAATATTGAGTACGGGAAAAAATATTTTATTTTCTAGACTTCTTTCTCATTGTTGGTTTTCTAAAGGCCAAAATTCTAATGCGCTTAATAGATTGAAACTGTTTTTTACACAGTTTACATTTTCGATTTGACATTTCATTATGATTTTCACATTACCCATCAGCATTTTGGTTTTTACCCTACTGACTGAAGGCACACTCGATAAAAGATTTAAAAACACCCATTTTACTGCTGTTGGTGGCTTTACAACTTCAAATGAATGTTGTACTTGACCTGTAGTTCTTTTTAAATGGAGTCTAATTAAAACACAGAACTACGCATTAAAAGTGACATAATAAACCCCAAAATCAGCGATAGCTTTCAGAAAACACACATATTTTTTTATTATCATAGTACCTTAATAAGTTAAAAGTCAAGGTTTCAGAGTGGCCATCACAGAGCCACAAATCTCAGTCTCTTGAGATTGATGAGATTTGTGTGAGCAAAGCAACATTGAAAATTGACACGGTTGCTTCTGTTCTGTCAGAAGAAATGGGCCAAAGTTCCAACAAATCATTGCGAGACTCTTCTGGAAGCAAACTAAAAACATTACAACCAATTCATCCAGTTTAGAGGCAATCCTACCAGATACAAAAGACATGTATTTAAACTTCTGAACTACGAGAAAGTTGAGATTCAAAGACTGCAAGAGTCTTCGACTCTTTTTACTTATGACATTTAGATCTTTAGAGTCACGCAAAACTTACAAAGTCTTCCAAGTTTCATTGCTGTGAATCTCCACAGGGATTTGTGAGATTTCTGCGGACGGATGAAAGGATATCACATTTACATCAGCCATATTCATTTTAATTGGAGATGAGCAGCTTGTTTTACAGATTTATTTACAAGTATCCGTGCTTGGCCCGTAGTTTGTTGTTAATGTGTTAGACGGATTAATTTTTGTCGCTGCTTGTGCTAGGAGAGATTTGGTGCATTGATGGTGCTTGTATAGAGTTTCACTGGCCACACTCTTGGTACCATCAGCCAAAATAAACTCTGTTTATTAAAGGCTGCTCCTCAGGACTACAGAGTATGAGGTGCCATCCTGGGCAGATTAGACCTGGTTGTCAAGTTAGCAGAGTTTCTATGGTGATAAGAATCGCAGTCTTATCACCTCGAGGGAGGCGGATTCGGATGTAGACAGAGGGGCTTTTGGGGTAGACACACTTCCTAGATTAGAGCTAAAGTGACCAGCCGAGTTAGAAATAAAACTCAAGTGCAGGAACGTGTCTGGGTCAATGTCCATGAAGGACGATCCTTCAATACACGAAGCCTCCAGAATGAAGGCACAAAGAGTAAGGGGAAGGGACTCAACTTTTTCACTTCCGATACGATACAGATATCGCAGCTTTGAGTATTGATCGCTACCGATATTGATCCAATATGATATTGGTGCGAATCATGGATACTTTTTTAGAAAAGGCTTGATGAAGTGATATTACTCAGAGAGCAATAGTCAACAACGGCAGGTATGAGAACAACTGACCCGTTCATTATGAACCAATAGGGTCTGTGTGCTGCTGGATGGATGCTGGGATGGACTAAATACTGGAACTGAGTGATTATATCGCAGAATTTAGATGCAGGCCGATACAAACATGATACTCATTTATTGGCTGATATTTGACCAATTTCCAGTATCGATATCAGATCGGGACACCCCTAATAGAAAGCCCTTTTCACAGAACCATGTCAATGTATCTTCTAATCAATCAGAACTTCTCTGTGAAGAAAGTCCCATATCTCTAGACCTCCATTAGAGCCCCGCCCAGCTTTGCCAGTCAAAACACAGCAGGATCTAAGTTGGGCAACGGCTCCAGACCAGCAGTGGAACCCTAGAGGTGGTTTCTGAAATCCAACGGCAGCGATGTCATCCTGCTGAAAATACTTGGAGGTCCCGGAGAGGTCATAGACAGAAGTTTGAGGGGAATAAAGCAAGATGGCTGAAACATGAGGGGCTTACCACTTTCACGTAGACGTGTACCATGTCTGCTGTTTAGGAACTGGGTAATGGTATTTCTGTCTAAGTATATAGCTTGCATCAAGGGTAAAATATCTGCACAACCATATGCCTAAGAATATTGATCCACAGCGAAGACAAACAGGACTGTTGTCTGTGTGTGCTCCTCATGACTTCATGGAATAAAGGACGAGTGTTTTGTGCGTCCAGACTTCTTGAAACTCTTTAACACCAGCTGTTTGTTAGCCCACATCCAGGAGGTGTTTAAGCGCAGTCGGAGCTAAATTTACCTCTAACCTCCATCATAAATGGAAAGGGGATTATGGATGTCCCCTTTGTGTGGGAATGGGTGTCCCTATGTTTATTTACTGTTATGTTATTTGCAGGTCGAGCCAAATGCCACCATCGGGGAGATCAAGTCCATGTTCCACAAGAGCCGTACGTCGTTTTCCCGCTCCTTCGACATCTAGCTCTTTGTATTACAATGACTGTAAGCTAATTACCTCTCCCGTTTCAGATCCTCAGTGGTACCCAGCCAGACAGTCCATTCGTCTCGACCCTAGTATGTCACTGTTAATTTGATCTAATTGAAGCGGGGCCGGTGGAAGCTTTTCGCTCATTCCGCTGCGTGAATCTTACGTGTTCAGTAATGCAATCGTTTCAGAGGGGAAGTCCCTGAAAGATGAGGATGTCCTGCAGCATCTCCCTGTGGGAACCACGGCAACCTTCTACTTCAGAGATCTGGGAGCTCAGATCAGCTGGGTCACAGTGAGTTCAAAACACAAATTAGCTCTAACAGCTCCGACACGTTCAAAGACACGAGCGAGCGACTGAAATCAGGCGCTTTTGCGCCGAGAGTTCCCGTTGTGAAGGAAGGTGTTTGGGCCTTAAAGAAAAGTCCTTGTGACTTTAATGTGAATCTGCTTCAAGGATGTTCTCATGAGCATCCTCTGTATTTTGTTTTTTTTTCTTTTCTTTTTTTCCAAGATCCCACAATGCATGTATTCCAGCTCCACCTGTCAAAGCCAAGATTTTGTGGCATCTAATCTGTTATTCCTCATGTTTTCAGGTGTTTCTGACAGAATACACCGGCCCTCTGGTCATCTATCTGCTGTTCTACTTCCGGGTTCCCTTCATCTACGCGCCCAAATATGACTTCACCACCAGTAAACACTGGGTTGTGCAGTGAGTGTCCAGTATGTTTTCCCCATGCCTCGTGGGATTAGGAAGAGTCCTTTTTTCTCACTCAACCTTTCAAAACATATCTAAACGCAGTACCTGCTGCTACCACTTGGGGGACACTTCTACTGAGACGTAGATTTGTTTTTCCATTTGTTGGCATTGGTCCATTTTAATCTAGCATTTCATTTTCTACATTTTAATCAAACAGTGAACTGAAAGGATTTAAAGTCTCAAACTTGAGGAGCCTTTTTATATTCATGTCTTTCTGAGAGCTTTGACGGACTAAGAAACTTATTTTGTAGAGTTTTATATATTAAAAAAAGCTTGTAGAAAGC
This sequence comes from Girardinus metallicus, assembly GCA_903067095.1. Lineage (NCBI taxonomy): Eukaryota > Metazoa > Chordata > Actinopteri > Cyprinodontiformes > Poeciliidae > Girardinus > Girardinus metallicus. The sequence continues at coordinate 29,617 of CAEGAE010010428.1, forward strand.
AGCTGTAGCAGGAATGATCAGTATGAATGTGATGCAGAGCAGTGGAGGGGTTGAGTTTATGCAGCTGCAGCCAGGAAAAAATTTGGCTTCAAGAAGCATGAAGAGGGGATATTATTGAAATCCGATGGAGAATAAATGAAAAAACAATAATTTGAAAGGGTTTTGTAAATATTTTGAGTGGGTCTGCAAGTAATTATTTTCTTGATTGTTCTATTGATCGTTCTGACGTTTAATTGGATAAAAATAAACGGCAAATTCTACAGATTTTTCATTTCACCGCTTAAGCCTTTCTTATACAATACTATAAATAAATTAAAAGATACAGGGGGTGCTGTGGTGGCGCAGGTGCAAAGCACAACCCACATATGGAGGCTTTAGTCCTCATGCCGGTAGTCGCAGGTTCAATTCCAGGCCTGGCGACATTTGCCGCATGTCTTCTCCCTCTCTCAATCCCTAATTTCCTGTCAAGCTACTTTCAAATAAAGGC